>JAANSK020312374.1:0-19148 GCA_011763485.2 Isoetes engelmannii
GGATTTTTTTATGCAAATCTTGTGTTGATCCTATGCTTCCAAGCACAAAACCGTAGCTTCTTGGACGAATTTGCCATTGCCGCCTTGGTTCGTAATCTGAACCATTTGATCATTACGAAGGTAATCGTCAGCCGTCGATTTTTGCACCTGTAATGTGGCTTGGCGGCACCGCGAGCTTCGGCGGAGCACTCGCGGCTCCGCCGCTCGTGCACCGCCTCAGCTGGCGGAGCCGCCTCGCCACATTACAGGGTGCAAAAATCTCCGCCTGACGATTACCTATTACATAAACGATGGGAAAAGAAATGTTCTCAGGTTATGACATAATGATCTCTATACAAATGAGTACACCCTGGGTCAAACTTGACGTTGAAATGAGTACACCCTGGGTCAAACTTGACGTTGAAGGTGAAAATGATCTTTAAGAAGCTGCAAAGATCTAGATCACAATCGTGGCGGACCCCATACCACAACACCAAGAGTATTGGGTAAGGGGTAAAGAATATGGCTGGAGAATTTTAAAGGAGAAGGGATTGGAGAGATGCAACAAGTCGACATAGTGAGTGCATTCACAATGGTCAACGGTTTTGCCAAACAATGGGGCCGACAGTCTGCAGCACCAGATCGTGCTTTGCTGGATACTTTGAACCAGGATCTTCTCGTCTCTTGGCAGGGTCTTCTTCCAGGGTTCATGAACGTGATATACTGGCACAGATTCAAGCTGTGGAGGAACAGACCCAGCAGGTAAAGAATAAAGCAGGTTTGCAGTGGTTTCGTGATGCAGATCATTGTACAAGCTTCTTTTTTCGAGTAGCTAAGAGGCGGTGCATGACATCGGCCATGTCTTCAATACGCCTATCAGATAGCTCAATACTCTCACAGCCGACGTATCTCAAGCAACATCTGCTTGATTACTTTCAGGCATTTTTTGTTGAGAGACACCTGCCCGTTCAGTCAGAAATGCGAAATGCAGTTCTCTCTAAAATCTCTTCCATCTTCTTTATTATTTTGTGAGGGGGTTGGAACAGTGCCAGGAACGCCGCATGTTAAGTACGCCGCATGCGGCGTTCCCTTCCACTTTGTGTTCCCCCGTACGGCATTCGGCGCGAATTTGAACTGGGCATAGGCTCTGGCTCCCTACGATTTTTGTTCTCTATCATGGGGCGCGCTGCGAATGGCGGACTGGTTCTCGAGATGGATCTGTGTTTCTTGAGCTGGGTCGTGTGCTTACTATCAGATGAACTGCTTCCGATGGAGATGGCGGATTATTCCCAACTCAGCCGTCCCTTCTAGGTCGATAGAGAACACTCTGATTTGTCAGTAAGTGATTGCATTCCCGCAAAAACATTCCAATCTCTAACTGGATAATTTTTTATTAGGATGTGAAAGGGCAAGACGACGATCATTTTATTTTATTTTTGTGAAAACCAGCATTGACGATGGTCGTTATGCATTCAAAGAATTTTTGAACAAGTTAGGTTACGGCATGTTTATTTTCAACGAAGCTTTACTTGAAAATTTTCTACTTTGCCACGTTTTAAAATTAGTCCATATGAGAACTGCAGTTCTCTATAATGATAGAATATAAGAATGGAATTGTGGTGTTCATTCGTTGCATTTGCTCTTGATCCGACACTTTCTCTCACACTTTATATTGCTATTAGTGAATCATCTATATTTTTTGTTTAGATACGTCGAATTACGAAAGAGAGTCAAGGGCCATGTAACAAAATTCCTAACGGGTACTGCAAATCCTCTAAAGTAAGCACTACACGAACATGTAAGTTCCAGTTATAATTAAGATTTTCTTATGATCTTAGTTGAATTCTAATCATGTTTTTGGGGCGGGATATGTCTCCACTGGAATTTCAAAAGGGCATTTGATGTTTTATATGCTTCTTCCTTCAGTTTTTTCTATATTCTTGAAAACCAAAGGTATGTTTTCTCTTGTTGTAGCTCTCAACAATACTTTCACTGTTAAAGGCAAAGAGAGCAATTTTACAAAATGCTGTGGAAATTTGGGAGAGTACCTCTTGGACTATAGGGTAATTGGATTTTTTTGCATTTCAATTGTTGGCCCTAGATATAACTTCCATATATTTCTCATTAACAGAATGTTCTCATACACTTGGCAACACAGTTGGAAATGGGGGACTCTAGTTCGGTGGCTTCAGGTTGCACAATCACATTCTTGCCGAATTGTATTTTTATTCGGCCTAATCTTTTCCACTGTTCAGGTTTCATGTTTCAAAAACTAACACAACTACTTTTTCGTTCATTTACTACAGGTTTTTCATCTCTCTAACGCGCATGGGAGGAGATAATCTAAAGAAGATTGAAGGTCACCTCCTTGCGTTTTTCTTTTGCTACTATTATATTTCAGTTTGATAGGAGACGAATCAAGAGGTTTTTTTTTTAGAAAAAAATCAATTTATATATTGTTTGCGTTGCGTGAATTCATTTTGAGGTTCCAAACTTTTTTATTATTTCATCTAAGAGATTGCAGGAGTTTATCTTTGAGATGCATTTGCATATTTTGCATCTAACGTTCTCCTTAGCACTTGAGCTTTTGTGTTTGCATTTTCTGTTTTGACATTGTCCTGCAATTCTATTCTATGCCACAATAGAACCGACATTCCTTGGATGGGGACGCCCTTGTTTTGCATCTCCTATTTATTCAATCCTTGGCCCCAGTTATCCGCGTTCTCTTGAGATCTTTTTCCTTTTTGTTCTTCTTTGGCTCCTCCAGCGAAACTTTTAGTGGCCCCGGCGGGCCATTTGGGCCCGAATTACTTTTTTTTGTGAAAATCCTCTGGCCGGCCTGAGTAGGATGAGTTAGTTATCTAGTAGGTGCAAATTCGCCATTTCGTAGCATTTTATTGGCAGATAAAGGACTAGAATGGTCAATTCATTATTTTGTGATTTGGGACGTACCAATATTTTGGCCATTTGAGTTCGGTGGATGAAGGTTTTTGGCTAACAAAATGGCCATTAAAGTAGGTTAATCTTATTGAGAATAATAACTTTGCTATACCCTTGGGGATCTTTATTAGACTTGTCCAAATGTAGTAATAATAGTGATATCTACCATAAAATATAATTATGTTTGGTAAACAAGTATTTTGTGAACTTTGGTTGCAGAATCGGGTTACATTTGTATTCTTTGAGTCTATCGACCTATAACTTGAGTTGTTAGTTTTATATGAGCATATAATTTGAGGCGTGAGAATTAAATAAATGGTATGTCGTGATCTAAATTTGCTATTTGTCTAAATTTGGCCACATGAAGCGCTAAAATTTTGACAAAGGAATCGCCATTTGAGTTAAACTTATGCTGGAAAATATTAGGAAAAATGGCCATTTCAGGCTACACTTCAACAACTAAATTACATAAGGAATGGCCAATTCATTTCGCTTAGAAAAAATTGTAAGGTGCTTAAAATTTTCTCTGGGCTCCTCCCGTTCGTGTGCCATCTCTATAAGCTTCTTCTGGTTTCTCCACAATCGTCTTTTCTTGTGTTCTCCACAGAATCGTCTTGTGTTGGTTATCTACAGGGAGATTTCGTGTTCAACAGCTTTACTTGGGTTTTTTTTGTTGATTTCCGCTTGGCTTCAACAGTGTTCCTTGTGGTTTTATTGATATCCGTTTGTGGGTTTTGGAATGTGCTCTTGGTTCTTATGAGATCAGCTGGAAGTCCGTATTTTTCACCCGCCATGTGGTTTATCCAGCCGCTGCGCAGTTCGAAGCCCAAAACCCAACTGTTTTTGCCCATTTTTTTTTATCGATCTGGCTCTATTCTGCCTCAAATCTCTTCCTCTCTTCATCAATCTGGCATAAAAGGGGTAGACAAAGCGATTGCAATGCCTTTTGAACCAGATTTTGCCGCCCATGGAGCAGTAAGAACCGCGCAGTTCTACGCGCGGTTTGTGGCCTGGTTAAACACCCTGGCTGATACCGGATGGCCAGAATAACCACCGTGGTTTATCTGGACGGCCGGAATAACCACCCTTGTTTTGGCCGGAATAACCACATCCGGGTGAAATATACGGACTTCCAGATCAGCTGGGTTGGTCAGTTTTTGGATTGGTTTTCGCTGTATTGATTATTTAGTTTTGAGTTCTGTGATCTTGTTTCACCAAATCGTGTGGACCCGGCATGCTTTTGATTTTTTCCATTCACCAGATCTTCTGGAGCAGGCATCATCTCGGATTTTCACTTCACCCGATTTGCTACACCCTGTATGATATCAATTCTTCCCCTAATCCGATCATGCTGTGCCTTGCTCCAATCCAGTTTCCAGTCCATGAGGTGATCTTTTTATTGGCTCCCCTTTTTCCTTGTCATTTCGTCCTGTTGTTGCGATCTGCCTTCATCATTCCATCCCTGATTCCTCGTGTTCGATTGCCATGGGTTTGTTGTAGCTTGCCGTTTTTTTATAGCATACTTATCTGGCCCAACTGGGATTACCGCTGTCTCATCTGCTTGAGGAAAGGTCGGTGCTGAGCTCGTTGGCTTTTTGAGGTTTCTTTCTTGTTCTTCCAGTTCTTACTTTTGATCTGTTGAAATGGTTTTTTCTTTCCTTCTCTTCTCTGACTTCGTTCAATTAGCTGGATCCGGAGGTACCAGCTGCCTCTTCTCGCTTGATCTGCCACGACTTCCATCCTATTTCTTTGTTTTTTCCAAAATAGATAAAGATAGATGGTTAGGGCACATCCCCATTACCTTCTTGTCCCAGTTTTCTGGCTTTGCCATGTCACTTAAATCAGGAACCGAATTAGGCAGCCATTCCCATTGCAGATCAAGGAGAATCCAAACTAGAGGACAAGAAACAGGGCAAGAACTGGAAGAATTATGAATCCATTAGCTAGAAGGCAAAGAAATTTCAAACTATAGGACAAACCCAGTTGCGAATTAGGGAATTCAGAAATCCTCTAGGACTTCTGAAGAAAGGAAAGGTGCCTGGGACATGTCATCGCAGATGCGAATTTGGACTGTAATGGGAACGTGAATTCTGGAATTGGATTTGCCACATGGCAAAGGCAACTCCGTTTTGCAGCCTAATGGGGATGGGCTCTTAGCACATAACGCCTTAGCCCCAAAACCATAACGCGTTATGCGTTATGGAAAAAAATAATGTAAAATAACTCCTGTTATTATTGCAAAAAAAAAAAAAACAAAGTGGGTATTTTTTTCTCAATTTTTTTTTTCCTGTTCTCTCTGCTCCAACGTCTTCTTGCTGCCACCGTTCTGTGCTGCTGCGGCCAAGGCAAACAACAGGTAAATAGCATGTACTATATTTGATGATCGGTCCTTCCATGTCTTATGATCGGGTCTTCTATCTAGAGACAAATCGAACAAATCCTGAGACAAATCGAACAACTGCAGAAGAAAACCGTAGGCATGACAAAAGAAAAGCCCAGATCCACCAAATCCGAAGCAAATGTACATGGGAAGGAAGTGCACGGCTTTTCTCATATAAGAGTACAAGGAAAAAGGAAAACCATTTTATTACTTGGACAATGATGAAGAGATTTTCTAGTAATATTGAGCTTTTTTTATGCTTCATTAGGGTTGCTCAGAGGAGAGAGAATGCAATCACAACATAGCCCAGACATGGAACTGCAGCTGCTATTATGGATACCTTGAATAAGTATCCCATTTGAACTGAGCCATTGGACTTCTGCAAGACTATGCGCAACACAGGCTTGAGTACTAAGATGGAGTTTTAGTAGGTTAGAGTAGTTTGTTGAGAATTTTGGTTGCATATTTGAGTTCAGCATAGTTGAATTAATCAATAACAAGTTTCAATTTGTTAAAATTCGAACTTTTTATTTTGGCAAAAAAAAAAAAACTCGTTATGACCTTGGCTCATAACTCGTTATACGTTATTTTCGCGTTAGCCGTTACCTAACTTATAACTCATAACTCCTAACAAGCATCATAGATCCCGGTGGCTTCTACCGCCTAATCTGGCACAGGCATCCACCACCTCATCTAGCGCAGGCGCAATCAGCTCGAGATACTGGGACCCAGTCTCCCACTTCGCCAAGGATACCAGGTTCCCAGTTTTCCTACTATTCTTGGTTGGTTTTATGCCTTGCTTTTCGACTTTATCATTTTTTATTTTCTCTTGTTTTTTCCTGATTTCATTGTTAATCTCCATATGCCTTGTTCTTTGCACTTGTAATCATCTAAGTGGGGATAGTTTATTGTCGTAGCATGCATAGCTTAGAATTGGTAGCCGGTTTTAGTCTTTTTTCTTTCCATAGTGCTAGGTTGCGGCATATCATTTTCAAGTATAATGTTAAAGTTCCTTCGCCTCATAAGGCTCGTTTTTTGCATCACATTCCATATTGCTTAGGTTTTTCAATTATCTATAATGCATTGTTTTTTATACTTCATATGTGGTTGATGTGGACATGTAACAACTTAGTGGTCTTGCTATCATTCTTGGTGGAAGTTTTTCACGTGTGGTAATTGCTGTAACGATTTGATATTTTGTCCATTCTTAGACATTCTTAAGATTTCTTGCGTAGCTACTTTTTTTGCATATATGTGCATTTTTCGTTTCTAAGGGCTATGAGCATTTGTGCAGTTTCACGCAGGTCTCTTGGACATTGTTGGAGCTGTTAGCATACGTTGTCCATGTTTACTTGTTTAAAATTCATCGATAGTTTTTCTTTGCTTTTTCCTTCGTATTTGTGCTCATGCATGAATGCTCATAGAGCCTTGGGTTTCAACATAAGGATCGGTGACATCGGTCGTATTTTTTGTGCTTGTTTAAAAATCATCTATGGTTTCTTTGCTTTTTCGTCGTTTTTTGTTCTCATGCATGAATGATCATATGGCCTTGGCTTCCAACGTTAAGATGGGTAGGTTATGTGCTCGTTCGCTTGCTTGTTTGAGTGTTATGATTGCGCGGATCATTTTTTCAATTATTCCCTAGCCAAGTGCATGCTCATTCCCTTAATTTTTCAGTTCCATCCTATGGATATCTTTGAGCGTATATGTTGTCGCTCTTTCATCAAATTTTTCCTGTTTGCTAGGTTGTACATTTGCATTATTCGAGCTTAGCTACATTGTCTGATTGTGTTATGTTCCTTTGGTCACGACCCCTTTATTTTTTCGTCCTTTGATCTTTATATCTTGATCGTCTTTTTGCAGTTTGTCTTCATAGGTCTCGGGTGCTTAGACGTTCTAGTTGTTTCCATTTATCAGGTGCATAGATTAGCATTAGGTCCTGTTTTTTTCCTTCTTTTCATTCTTTGCAGTCCTTTACTCTACTGCTCCTTTGCTCCGCGTTGCTCTTTTTGGTCACCTTGGACACCATCGATCGATTTATTTCCTTCAACATGATTTATGCTTTGGGTCATGTCAGCCCCGTTGTTCGCTTACTCCTATTTGCTCCTTTGCGGCCTTTGTCTCCTTTTATGTCGTATTTCTCTTTTGGATGAGTCATTTTTGGGGTTTTCGTTCATCATTTGCTATGGACATTTTCCATCTTTTGGTGGTCGTGTTCATCCCTTTTCCAGTCTAGTTCTTTTTGTGCGTTCTTCTCCTTCCAGTTCTTTTTCCTTGTTTGCTAGTCTCTGTAGTTGCTATGGTCTTGTATCTTCCCTGTTGCTTTTTTGAGTTCTTGGTGTCCATCTACCATGCCCTCTGCTTGGGTCATTCGCCTTGCCAGCCCCTTCTTACTCTTGTTTTCCTAGTCGCCCGATCTAACCTAGTCATCCTACTCGCTCATTTCTCCCTTTGGTTCCTTCACTCTTTTCCTTAGTTATCCTCTTTTGCCCCAGTCTTTTTTGCGGTAGATTCCTCTTTTATCGGCCGACTTGTTTGTCTCATAGGACCCATCCGATAAATGCCACGGTTCTATATATTGCGGCAGCAATAGAACCGACATTCCTTGGATGCGGACGCCCGTGTTTGCATCTCCTATTTATTCAAGCCCTTTGTCTTAGTTCCATTTATCGGCGTTCTCTTGAGCTCCTTTTCCTTTTTTGTTCTTCTTTGGCTCCTCCAGTTTCCTGCCGACCACTCCCTCTTGTTCCGTCTATGTTATGGCTCTGTGGCCTTACTTTTTTCTGCATGGTTTCTTTTTCTCAGCGTGGCACTGTAGCCTCTGAGACCATGTTTGTTATTATTCCTCGGCATGGCACTGTCGCTTCCGAGGCTATATAGTTATTTTTTCCTCGGCGTGGCACTGTAGCCTCCGGGGCAGCACCAATTTGATGTTTCTTTCCACGATGGTTTTTCGTGGACAGTTCCCGATTGGTCGGCTATTGTTTCTTTCTCAGCGTGGCCCTGGAACCTTCGAGTGCTTCTATGTTTCAATTTTTTGCACCTTCTTGACTTTTAACGAGTCACTCATTTGCAGACTTTCCATTGCATGTCCCTTTATTGCAGTTTTTTCGATTGTCGACGTCATCGTATGGAGCGGCTAATGTCTCCGTGGACCTTCACTAGCGGCATTCTTAGAATGTTCCCGACTGTTTTTCATTAGGGTTTTCCTCGAAACCAGAACAGGCAGGGTTTTTCATCCCGATGAGAAGCGGCCGCCAGTTTTCTCACATCTGCATAGTCTTCTCACATTTGCATGTACACATAGAGGAAGATCTTTCCTTTTTTTGGCACTATGTACTTTCATCGTCCTCTCGACATTTATCTAATTTCGGGGCATGTTCATTTTTTCAAAGCTTTACAATTTTTTACCCTAGTAAGGGGACCATATGTACTCAAAGGTTTCTACGAAGCTCAACGAGAAGACCTCTTCACTTCGCCGACTTGTTTGTCTCATAGGCCCCATCCTAGGAATTAAGATTTATTGAATTTTCGTCCCTTAAAGAGATGAACGGGGTAAGAGGGACTTAGAGATTTATATACGGCATTGGAAAGCTCTATTTGTTTTGGCCAAAATATATTAGCTTCCAGTCAAGAGGGCATTTCTCACTTCATTGGCTTTTTATTTGTTTTGGACAAAGCTAGAAATGTGAGGTAATGCTCATACTCTGAAACTTCGGTTCTATTATTGATGGTTGATAAAGATGTGAAAGAGTAAAGATGTGATGGTTCATATTTAGGGATGTAGATGGAAGACCTGTGATCATTGTGGTTAAATATAGTTTCTTCATTTGAACCAGAAGGAGCTTTTAAGGACCATAGAGCATGGTAAACAGTCAAGTTGGATAAAAAAAAATTTCTTTCCACCATCTTGCATTATAGCAATTACGATATTTGGTAGTCGAGAGGAGAAGCTGTAAAGGGAAAAAATTGAACCAAATTTACATTCAAAATAATGAAGGTGAAAAACATAGATGTCTTCATGCTATTGATGGCATGGAGATATTAGCATTGTTATATTATTAAAACTTTATCTTCTTCATAAGATTGCTCTATCTGGAAAGCATGATTAATAATCTACGTTTTTTTTGCAGCACTCTATATTAGAGCAACAACACTTGGGCTGTAAATGTGCTAGAAGATCCCAACTAGAAAGATGGGTATGTTTCTTGCAGACATTGATCATGAGCTGGTTCTCCGACTGGAACATCTCTTGAAGTTGAATCATCTCTAAGGTCCACTTGTCACCACTATTGGTTTGACTGATGCATTGAAGATGGAACTTTTGTCAACATCATCAAGGTCAACTCATAATCTGCAGGGAAGTAGGAAGCAATGCCTATATTACTTTATGGTATTGTTTTAGCTTCAAAGTGCTGCAAGAACAAGGCATTTATTCTGAACTGGTAATCATATCCAACACATTGCCTTTGTAAATTTTTCCTTTCTATTTCTTTGTCAATTTGGTGCAGGAATATGGGGTTTGCTCTACTTTAGTAGTTTTTCTATGGTTATTTTGGCAACTTGGTTCTATCCTTTATCAGTGGTCTTAATGCTCATGAGGTCTCACTGGTCATGGCCATGCCCTTATATGCGCCATTGTAATCCAACATATCAGCTCAAATACAACCTCCTCTATACCATGCTTGCCAGAAATGAAGTAAAAAAAGCCGTATCAGGATCAACAACCACAATTGGATACTTCACCCGAGTATTTGAGACTGTATTTGATAGTACTATGGAGATTCTTCTGTAATTGCAGAAAGATAAAAATTGGAATCTAGGTCTCAAACAAGAGATTTTGGTTTAGGTTCGGCTATCATTTTCTTTATGCTGAGTTCCAGTTTCCTCTGCAGGTTATGGAGATTAAGTAGGTTATTTAGAGTTAAACAAGGGAATGCAAAGGCCCAAAGATGTGATAGAAAGGCCAGTATTAAAATGGTTGCAGATCTGTTTGCTTAAACTATAAGAACTGAGATAAAAACAACATCCCAACCTTGCAGTAGCATGCCAATGATGCCTGAAACAGTCCACCGGCAAATGCTCCATTACCCTCAGTTTTTCACGTAGAGCTACAACATCGTAGATTTCTGTAGATTGCTGCATGCAGCAAGATAGAAAGCTTATATCAGTGGTGGCTTTGCATGGTCTCTTACACCGCCTAATGGGCCTGAGGGTTTGAACTGGCTTGATAATAAAATCATCATCATCATATATGATCAGATGGACCAGAACAAAACTATGGTGCCCCAACCATAGAAATTGGCTAAATCAATATGGAGGGAGAATGCTTGAATGTTAGTGCCATTGGTGCATTAGTGCCATAACATTGATGCATTAGGTCGTTTTTCACTCAAATGACTTGAATTTTCGTGTTGGTTCCTTGAATCATGCATTAAGGACCATGGAGGATGCTCCAAACTACAGTTCGGGCCATTTAAAGAAGATGATCTCCCTTACTGCACACGGGTGTCCACACTTCTCAATTCATAAGGATTGAGAATTAAAGTAGTCAATCGCACTGGAAATGATATTGAAATGATATTGTAGCTCTTCCAATGCAAGCAATACAACCTAAGCAATTATCTAGGAGACTATATTATAGTTAGACAACTGTTTTGGTTAGGATAAAAAGAGAAGGGTGGGGGCAGGGTGGAGCTATGTCTGCAACAAAGAACTAAAAGGCCAAGGGACACACAGAACAGAAAGGCCACAAAGCACTGAGAAGCCAAAGTGAGGTGTTCATCTAGTGGCAGCTAGGAAGTGAGTGCGAATCTAATGAGCGTGACTATGACTTATAGTGCATCATGTCAGCAACATGTGCTATGTCAGCATATGCCTAGTTATCTAGAGACAACAAGGATATCTTGTTCTAACATTCTCCTTGAGGACTAGCGTGGCTGATAGGGTAAAAAAAAAAAGGGTGCCGAAGCATTGTGGATTGCCCTTGCAACTGTTTTGTAGATTTTGTTAGACAATCAACCAAAGCTACAAGAATAATGTGTCCATCTAACAATGTCATCATGGGGCGTAAACCAAAGGGGCTGAGGATGTGGAGATGGACTACAATAATTTAGATGAGCAAAGTAGCGCCTTCTCGGCAGAGGCTCACAGCCTCTGACCATGACGGTCTGAGCCAAATGCCAGTCATCTGGACACAACTCTCCAACCCTATACTTCATATATTTTCTTTTAGAAGCTAGATCTTTTAAACTCATCTGCTAAGAGATCATTTTGAACACCAGGACTAGATTTTAACACAACTTGCTATTCTAGCTCTTTATAAACTAAAAGGCTGCTGATAATGCGTGCTCGACGATGTCGAACATTAGTTGCGGATGTATTTAATTGGTAGATGTAGTGGAGTTTGTAGATGGAATAGAAGGAAGGAAGGAAGGAACCATATTTTAACGTCGCGCCACAAAGGCAGCATCCAATGGACATGCGACGACATGTCTATAGATGGAATGGCGTATAAGGATGTGATGAGTCGTTGCATGATTGTGTTGAAATAAGATGATTGAATCAATCAACCGCATCAGATTACCACATCTTAGCGACAATGTAACAACCACCTAATTTGTGAAAGCCACCCTTCACATATGTCGGATAGTTGTATCATCATATTGAATGCCTAAGAGCATAAGCAACACATGATGTCATTTCTAAAATAATGGTGCATTAATAAATTGGGAGAACACTTGATTTATAATAAGGGAAATAGCATTCTTGTAACATGTTTGACAAAAGTAGACATTGTGCCGACTAACTTGCATACGATATGAAGCGGGCAACCCTCTCATAACATTGTATAGTGCTCTTCATTGCATTGCATGAATACATGACACCTAAATAACAAACATGGTTACAAACCTTTTTTCTAGCGCTACCTTCTCCATGCTATATTTGCGATATTATTGCGTATTTACATTTGTTAGATCTATAACAAAAAATATATTAACTTGAGGTCATAGCAACTATTACCATTTATGTAGGCATTGTTATAAAGCGTTGGTAATTTGAAGGCACAATCTCTTGTCAATTAAAGCGAAGGTGTTTTGTAATTAATAATTCAGCATGTTGTAAAGTCATTCTTGCACACTGAATAAATTGCTAAAATACATGCTACCTAGTCACAAAGTACAAATTGGCAGCATGAATTGCTTTCTTTCTTAATGTTCTAGTTGCAAATTCATGACATTTTAAGACCAAAGAAATGATAATGCGATGCACCTTGTTCTATCCGCACACATTAACCAGACATTCATCAATCAGAATGTAAATACAGTAAATAGTCATAAGATAATTTTAAGTAAGAGTTAGAAACCGATTTTAGTTTTTGGATGAATGGAGTTTTAGGGCGGGTCTTCTACTTGGACTGAAGAATGTCAGCCAATAAGACTGCTAAGAATATTCATCAGTAGAACCTGCAACTTGTAGGGATTATAATGATTTGGAGCAGATCATGATAGCTTGAAGGATACTTCCAAGCAGTGCCATATTTGGATAAGTTACACCTCCTCATGGATGCACCGGAATGCCCTCTTGGTTTGGATTGTGTTTCATCAAAAACCTTGGCTCCATCAATTTTTCAATGGGTAATATACTACCCTTTTTCAACACAACCTAAGTACCAGTTCATATTCGGTCATCCGCAGATCCGAATCTTATGTGGAGACACCTATGTGTAGGAATTCAGTATCCACCTTTGCAAGAAAATCGGTCTTCGGTTAACTAGGCATGGTGTAGGCCATGAGCTTGGCTTATGTGATCTTCAAAACACCCCAAATTTATTGCACCACACAAAACAACCCCAAATTTATGGCATGACTAATGATTATTAAAAAGATGTTTTGTAACACATGTAGTAAATACTAGTAAGGCAACATCATACCCTTTTTTTCTTTTTTTTGTTGTAGGACGTTAGACTTTATTGAATCAAAGAATCTAGTACAAATAAAAATGCAAAGACAGGAATAAAATCTCAGCAGATAAGCAGAGACCCGCTGAATGAAGCAACCTGCCTAAGCATAAGAGCGCATATCCAAATACTCCTCAAAGATCAAACTTTGAGGCACTTTTTTTGCTACAAATGTGGTGACAAAATGTGGTACTAAAATTCACGTTTTTGAGACACCTTAGCATGCTTTAACCATTCCCAATAGCGTTTGTGTTTAGCCTTTGGTCACTGAACAAATAAACACATCGTGAAGCATGTATAATGCGTAAGCAACTTATTGCCAATTGTCAAAATTCGGATTGTCACAATGACAAACTTACTCTTCTACCCCACCTATAAAGGGGATGGGAATTCTCCATTCAGATAAAAAAAATTAGGACATAGAGATGCTACTGAGTATCATCACATCTAGAGCAACACTTACCCTATGCCACGGTTAGAAAAATAGTCATTGTCAAGAGAAATAGCCAGGGCAAATAAGGCATCAAGTCCAATACCTGAGCTCCTATAGGAAGCCGATCAGTTTCCACATGTGGTTGTCTCCAAATCGTACTACGTATTGACCAGCATCAGCGAACAACCGTAGATACGAGAGTTCAGAATGGTGGATTCCGAAGAAAGATAGACAACATATACCTCAAAGCCAAAGCCCCGCCAGTTCCTGTCAACTTCTGCCAAAGCTTGTCCATCTTCATCATGCACAATAAATGTCTAATTCCAAAATTCGGGATTGTCCACAACACCAAACTAAGTACTGCTGATGGTATCATAGAAGGGTCATAATACGTCACCATTAGGCAGTAAGAAACTGAATAACTACTTGCTTCTTAAAAATAAAAGGACCTTGCATAGAAATAATTGCAAGCTTAATCTATCGTCTTAAAGACAATATCCCAAATAGGTTCTCTTGAATACTAATAACCAATATATTAGCCAATCACAGTTGGATCCCGTTTTCACTTCACCATTGAGTCCCTTATATGGTGCTCGATCACAAGATAACATCTACAGCCTGGTGGGCTCTATGCGCAGGCTGCAATTATTGAGATTTACGGGATTCTAACTAGTAGCATCCACTACCAATCTAGAGGTTCTTTTCAGGTCCTACCCCCCTTAACGCCATAAGCACAAGAGGTGCATCATAGAACTACCTTAATCCATCCATAACCTCAAATAAACATAGCATTTAACCATTCATCTAGTCAATCAATGGTCAGCTTAGCAAAGAGAATCAGATCAGTTATCCCACTAACCAATATCATCGCTTGATCCATTAGCTCGCACACTACTCATCGTCTTCAGCTGGTTGATCCTCTAAGGTATGTTTCTTCTTCTCCAAATCGATTTGGGGCAAATTGGGGCAGAATTCCCAATTTGATTAGAGCCAAATTTAGCAACTTCCTCCTAGCCAATCGAATTTGGCTAGGTGGGTTGTTATTTCCAATTAATTAACTAATTAGTTAGCCTTTAGCTAATTAATTAGTTACTTAAATCTTTAATGTTTCTAAATGGCGCTAATTATCCTTAATGAGTAATTAATGGTACTCATGTATTCTTAATTATTCATTGTGACGTGTCATGTATTTATACTCGTATAAATACCTGGAACATCACAAATGACCTACCTTTAACCTAAGATCTTTATAACAACGAAAAGTAGAAACATAGAGGTATCTGAAACCATGAATGCTGCTCAAACTAAAATAAGAACAAATTTAAGAAATGTCTAATATAGATAATCAACTTCCATCTTTTGCAGGCGACAATGGACTTCAAACTTGATGGAAGTTCTACATGAAGGTAGGAAATGATCCATGCGAATGCGGTTTTTGAATGAGAGAGTGTCCTCATTTTGAATAATGCAGGTGAATGATGCTGAATGATGCTGTTGGTGTTGGCAATTGATCTCCAGCATTTATGGGATTTAAAATTATCAACTCTAGTCCTTCGTCTCTTTTTCTCCATTGGGGTGCAATTAAAAGCACGTCAAAGGTATGCAAGCACAAGAGAGGCCCAAAATGGCCGAGTAATCTAGTTGAAATTATGGTTCTAATCAATTCTATAGAGACTGAACTATTCCATCTCAATTCCCAAGGAACACGCAATTACAAAAGAGCTCTGGAAATACCTTTTGTCAAGGTTTATCCATGAGTGCGATTGTCAAGGTTTATCCATGAGTGCGATGACTTTGGTCTTCGTGAATTTTCTCTTAAAGATATCTGACATTCAGTGTGGTGATATTAGCTCACTAAAGTTGGAAATTGATTGATTGATTGATAAATCACGTCGTTTGAAGACCCTCAGGTCCATTTTGCGACAAAATCTAGTACAATGTTTCATAATATGGATATATTAGACTATGACTCAAAGGACTCCACAAAGTGGAGAAGTTCAATAGTGAATGGTATGTGCGCCCACCAAGGTTGGAGATAGGCCCCTATCTTTGATGGGTCAAGCATCAAAAATTCGGAAAAGGACGTTGTATGGATATCAAACTCCTCTCTTATATCTGCAAAGTTTGGACATTCTAAGAAGGCATGCTGCTCATCTTCTATAACGATCCTCCAACAACAAGGATAGATTCTTTGCCACCTTGGACTGACAAAGAGCCTCTGCTTCCAATGGCAGTAATCCTGTTTCAACAAGTAGCATGGCATATCGCTATTTGCAGTAAAACTTGCAAATAGCCATGCAAGTTTTACTGTGGTTGAGTTTTTGTTAAAAGACAGGAGCAAATAGAAATGGTGGTTTTATAACAAACTTTCGACTCCCTTGCTTATAACAATACGTCCATTATAAACATGTTATCTTGAAAGGTACAAAAGTGGGGGAAATTTTAAGGTAGACATCCCAACATCAATTTTCAACAATGATGTGGAAATAGTAATCCTTGAGGAACCCGTTTTTATATAAGCATATATTAAATGGGAGAAAGGCGGGAAACAAAATTATTCACTTGAGAAAGAAAAGGTAACTAAGGGTGGGTGCCTCTAGTTGTGCCCTCTCAGAAGACTCGTTAATCGCCTACTTTGGTGCCCTAAACAGAGAGCAATGAAGTCCCAAAATGGGCCTCCTTTCTGTCCCTAATAGTCCAGGCTCATGCCCTAAGCAAGTCCGTCAACAAAGCGTGGCCCAAACCATAGACATGAGTACTCATTTCAAATCTTTCATTTCAAATCTTACGATGATGCCATTAAAATGCCCCTTGTCCATTTAAATTTTGCCTACCCTGTAAAAGTTTTTTTTGCTTTCTAGAAAAAGCGGGAAGTTTTGGGAGAAGAGATCTAAACCATCCAATTCAGTCCTTTTGGGGCTGGTCCATTTGGGGCACAGGTCCATTGATGGGCATCGCCTCTTAATGGCATAGTAGTAATATTGCTATTATCTAATGGTCACATGTAGAACCCTTTTTTTAAGGAATTTCATGTCATTTGCATCACTGAGAACATGAATAAGCACGTAGGGAACTTCAAGAAGAAGTTGCTCGAGATAACTTACTAGAATCAAGATTGCATCTAACCATAAATGTTATTTACACTTGTAATTTGAATAGCAAGGAACTGTACACTTTTAAGGGCCCTAGAATACCAACTCTCATTGACTTGACTAGATGGCAAGCTCATGATAAGCATATCAAGGAGGATATTACCATTTATTACCTCAGGCAAAAGACTGATAAAGTTGTTGAGGATGAAAATCCAATCACTTCACATCCTGCCCCAGATGATGGCAGGTTCTTACTTGTCAATCTGTCAAATCAAGAAATTCACTTATGGGTTCTTTCTTTTAATGCAAAATCTCCATTACTTTCTAAATACAAGAGCAAGTTTGGTATATTCCTCGTTTTGTTCGTCCAAATTAGAATAATTGTCTATGCTGCTCCAAGATTTGTGGTCTAATGTGCAATAGACAAAGCCATATTGGTGATGATAAATCAGAGTGCAAGAGGTGCTAAGTAATGGAATTTAACTTTGAAGGTTTTTCAAATGGAAGGCTATCTTTGCAATCTAAAGTTATTTTTCCTCTTGTTCAGACATTGATATGCCGCACTTTATGCACAATTTATTCTTTAGCTTAGGCATTGGCATTCCCAAGGAAATTAAAGAAATGACTGGAGTTGATTATACCTTTTCATAGCTTCAACCTCATGCCCTACTTTTGCATTTGCATCCGTTTAGAATTTGTTAGGGCTTTTTGTAGATGTTTTATGTTGAGGTTCAAGCACTCGGGTTTTGGAGGTTCAACGTGACGTTCCAGTATATTGTACGATATAAATACCTATATTATAGTCCCACATCACAGTACATATCAAGCAGATTGACATGTCAAGCATAGGATATGTCAATATATTACACATGCATGCCACCTTGATAGCTAGCATGTTAATATATTGCAAGGGGTTGCTGCATGGAGTTATAAATGTAGTGACATGTACTTATTCCATGCAACCATTAGGAACCATTATTATATTATACGTAATAGTATAATATAACTCATGAGCCATTTATATTACGCATGGGTGCCAATATTTTGGCAACATGTTAATATAACATGTGAGGTGCACTTGATCCCATAAATCCAATGACATTGTATTTATGACACATGCCACCGTTATCTACCATTATAGTGCACATGTTAATATAACATGTGAATATAACCCCATATCGCCATATGGCGGTTCCCTAAGGAGCTAAGTGGGCCAATCATGTACTAACGCTAAAGCGTAGGGGAAAAGGGAGAAGAACCCTAAAAGCCGCCTTTTGGGTTCTAGCGGCGACCGTGGATGATTAGAGAAGCGTTTGGAGCAATGGCAGACATAATCCAACCTTGCAGAAGCAGTGAAGCTCACTGTGCTAGATGATCCCAAGATCTTCGTCCGTTTGCATCGGTTCAGCGGCATGAACGAGGCCCAATGCATTGGAGGCAGTCAAGGATCCGGTTAGTGTCAATTCTGCGAATCAATGCAAGCTTCATGGCTCTTCTTAGGCCGGATTAGGATCTGTTCTTAGTCCTAGGCGATCTCTAGAACCCAAGAACCCATACGATAACCTGGACTAACAAACGAACCCTAATCATGTTCATTAGATTACATCTGTTATTTCTGATATTTGATTCATTCTGTGTCCACGCATTCTTCCACTGTGGCTGAGGGACCTAAAGATGCCATCTATTAGAGGGCATCAAGATGTCATTATGCAGGTGCAATTTATAAACAGAAGAAACAAAGCGCATGGGCTTGATACCCTGGTGGCAACCCCATACAAATACTTCAATTTGCGAACCAGAATCCTGTGGCAACATTACAGTTCTTTTCATCAAAACTAATTCCAAAGTTCAAAATAGAAGTCAAAAGCATGTTATTGTTCAAGGTTAAAGTAAAGGAAGGAAGGAAGGAAGGAAGGAAGTATATTTTAACGTCCATGGAGGCCAGAGGCCTATGAGACGGCACAGTACAAGGGGGGACAACATCATTGGAGGTTAAAATGAATGCATCTAATCAAACACTTATTAGTTATTGAGACATTAAACAAGTAGCCAGTACCCAGTATTGGGCACTTTTTTAGGTAGTTTTATGCTACCTAAATAATAATACTTTTTAAGGTACACTGTAGCATGCTTATGACCGCTTCAAATCCTGAAAATCACAAGATCAACTGGGCATCCTTTGGAGCTCAAGTAATGAGGTACAGAAATTGCAGGTCTAAGGGGAAGGATGTACAAAATAGTTCTAAGGGAAGGGATGTCCATGTTGCAAATTCAAGCAAAGGCACTTCTAAACAAAACTCTAAATTAGACCAGTCTGCTTTGAAAGAGAATTTTGAGTTGATCAAATTGAATGCAAATAATCTT
>JAANSK020312485.1:0-19146 GCA_011763485.2 Isoetes engelmannii
TTGCATGCTCTCTACCAGGAGTTGGAGAGGATTCGGGCGCAACCTTCTGATGGGGTTAGGGAGAATGTTGTGCTGCAACGTATTAGTGTCTTGGAGCAGCTTAAGGTTCGGAAGGCGCGTGTGAAAGCGGGTCTTACCTGGTTGAAGGAGGGGGATACGAGTTCATCTGTATTCTTTTGGGCTGCCAGGCAGCGGCAATATGCAGCATCTATGGCATCTCTTGCCTTGCCCGATGGCCGGACATTGGAGGACCCTGCTGAGTTGCAGAGATATGTGCATGCCCATTTCTCTGGTTTCTTTGCGCATCATGCGCTCCCCTATGAGCAGGAGATGTGTGAAGTTGCCGTGGGCATTGCTGTATGGGCTAAGGCCTTTCCCGCATGCACCCCCCTTTCTCACCGGGGTGTTGCGGGCTTGGAATCATGTGCGGGTGCTGTTCCAGCTGGATTATGCCGCAGTGTATCATCACTCCTCGCCTTTCTTGTGGGTCCCCTTGCCTCCGATGCACTTGCCTCTGGCCGCCACTATGCACGCCCGGACGCAGGCCCGTTGGAGGCGGGCTGGTGTGCTCACCCTAGAAGACTGGTATTGGGAGGGCCAGGTAACACCATGGGAGTTCTTCCGGGCTCGTTTTCGCCTAAGGGCCAGTGACCAGGTCATTTGGGAGCAGGTGGCCGGTAGCATTCCCCTACACATACCTTCACTGCTTCAGGATGATGTGGTGGTGCAGGTTTGGAAGGTTCATCCTGACGTTGAGGCTACGTGCTTTGTGCGGTCTGCCTACCGTACTAGTGATTTACGACATTTTGCCTCCTTCTGGCAAGTGGTCTCTGCAGCTTCCAGGCTCCAGCTGGCGCTCGGTCTGGGTTTGGACGTGGAGTCCCCTTCCCTCTCTGAAGGTTAGGGTGTTGCTGTGGCAGGTGGTGCACCGTTTTATCAGGGCGAATGCCCTAGTGAGCAGGTTCAGGCCAGGGGTGAGTCCTTTGTGCCCTTGTTGTGGTCTTCATTTAGAGACGGTGGAGCATTGTTTGGTCCTCTGCCCCCATCTGCAGCCAGCCTGGGACTGGGTTCGGGCTCGGTTTTAGGCTCGGCTAACTAGCCAGCAGTTGTTGTTACATTTATATCCAGGTGCTTGGCCTCTTGTGAGGAAGCATGCCTTGCATTTATGTGTGGCCTGGCTGGTATGACTTATGTGGAAACGGCGGCGGTTGTGGATTTTTCAGGGGATCCAGCAGCCTTCGGCCTCCCTGGTTCCCCGTCTTCGGTATAAATTATTCCAGAGTTTCCTGGTGTTTCCGGGGCTGGCAGAGCGGAAGTTCGCCATCTGGCGGGACTTCCTGGGTGTTGTGGATGATGAAGGCCACTTCGTACAACAGTAGTTGAGATGATGGAGTGGTGGGGTATCACTGTCTCTGTGGGGCAGTTCACTTTTTGCTCCACTTACTTTGTATCATTGACATTCTTTTAATATATTGAGATTAAGTTCTTCAAAAGAAAAAAAAAAACATTTGCTTGTGCTCTTGAGATTGTTTTTGATGAAGACTATTTTTCCTTGTTTTGGGAAAGCAATTCTAACTTGAATTTCAAGCCCTATTTTTGCAATCTACTGGCATAGAGTGGTTGCCTGGAGGTCATATACCACTGAGGTTGAAGGTTTGCCCGGAATACCCTCAACAATTGGCCCACTGGTGATTCCACAGGAAATAATATTTCTAAGGGTGATTCCATCTTGGAGAATAACGGCGAGGTTATTCTTTCTGGTGGAATGTGCCACTGGTGATATTGCGCCTCGGAATGTTAGACTGTGTGATTCCGTCGGACGGGTGGAATGCGTTGTGATTCCGTCGGGCGAAATCATGCCCTAGTGATTCCGACGGAAAGGATAGTCGATGGATGATTCCATCCCGCGGTAAAATTTGGACGGCCAGGATCCGCCGCGGGAACGGACGGCTGCGATGTGTCAGACGGGACCTGACAGTGTCAAAATTCGAAACGGGGCGGGCAGAATGCAGAACGGAATCCGTTGGGGAGGGGATGGTGATTCCGCGGGATAATATGAAATGCGATGGAATCACCAAAACTAGGTTAAAAATAGTTTCACCCATATTAATCAACATGAAAGGTAACAATAAATGCACTAGTATTTGATGCCATCTAGCATGCATTCGTGCTACATACCAGTTATACTACTGACACCTAATGACTGCCAATGGTAAGTGCAAATTAGTAACAAAAGTAAGTTAGCATTGCAAGTTAGGAATATAAATGCTAGTATTTGCGGAAGCTAAGCCTATTGCAATAATTTAGCAATTTAAAAATGATTATCATAAAATGTGCAACGACCTACTGCAATGTAGAAACTAGGAGAGTTTAAACCCCATAGCACTTCCACCATTTATGAGCTAGTACATCATAGTTATAATTAGCAGAGTATGCACAGAAAACTTTCCAAAAAAGAACTAGGTTATTCACAAAAGAAAGTGATCATTGTATGTAACCATGAATCTCGTCCTTATAGATGTTCAAAGCGTGCATTCTTATAAACTTCAAATTGAAACGAATGCAGTAAGGGAAAGATTTTGAACATAAACATGAAGTTCTGTCATTATTTTTGAAAATTGCAGGCAATTTATACGTGTAGAGAAAAGTGAACATATGTGTGTACATTGAACATATCACTGATCGGTTTGTAGTTCTATCAAGGTTTAATTGGTATTCTAAAAACAAGTGTAAGGCTGCAATTTAACACTTTTGATTGCCAACGAATGCTAAACTTCTAAACCTCACATTGGCGTAAGTTACGGTTCCTGGCAAAGCTCATATTTTCCAAATCTAAAGGGCTGCAAATCATCCAACACACAAGTGGACTAGAAAAGGACACGTAGCAGAAGAAGAACTATAGAAAAATGAACTCAATGGCCAGAACAAGAAGAACTTACCCGATCGAGCAAAACACACATTGATTCATCGGCTTGCAAACATACATTAATTCCCAACCTCCGACTATTCCCAAGCTATCGCCTTGTACCTCTCTCCCTCAGTATCAATGGTAAGAACGGAGGCGCAATCGTGACCGTCTGACGAGCTGCATAGTTGCAAGGTCAATCTCACTCGTCCAACTGGCATCCAGGACAGATCTCAAGCGTGTGACAAGCATATCTTATGAAATATGTCAGTTCCTCACCCCACACCAATGTTGGGCAAATTCTTGGGTAGAGAGAGTTTGTTCCGGTTGAAATTAGAAATTTTCGATTTAGCTGGAGCATGGCAGGATAATTTCCGATAGATTTTTATATATATCATTTGTATGATAAGGGTAATACAAATTTTCGATTGGGAAATGGAAATGTCCAACTATTTGAGGAAACGTTCGGAAATTTTCCGATAGGGTTTAAAGAGTTTGCACAACGGTGCCTTCCACACCTAGGGTTTGCCCTTGGGGCAATCCAACAAATTCTGCATTAATAAACCAAACGTTGGTAAATTCTTAGTAGCAGGAAAGCAGTTCTTCAGGCCATCCTTGCTTTCATCTAATGACAGAATTTACATTCTGTTGGATCTCCCGATTGAGTGAATTAGCCTTGTAGCAGCAGCCCATTTAGACCTCCATTACTTCTATCTGTAGCAACAGCCCTTTTCGACCTTGATTACAAAAAGCCGTCTTTTTTGGTCGCCAGAAAGGCAAGGGGAAAACGATGGAGATCTTTTGTACCCAAGCTTGTTCCAACAATGCAGTGGCCGGCCTTCCATCACTGCAGCAGAAGAGTTTCTGTTCTGGTTTCAGTTTCAATTTTGCTTCTTTTGCTGCAAAAGCTTCCTTCTCGAAGATCTTAACCAGGGTACAAGGGAACCTTTTGATTACTTGCCAGGATCGTTTAAGGGACGTATTGGTCGAAAAGCATGACGGTGTTGTTGCTAACGATTTCACCTGTGTAATGAAGTTTGGAGGTTCTTCTGTAGCTTCTGCAGCAAGGATGGATGAGGTCGTAAAGCTCATCCAAAGCTTTCCTTTTGAAAGGCCTATCATTGTTCTATCTGCAATGGGGAAGACCACCAATAATCTCCTCCAGGTTCGCTAGTCATTTTGTATTAACTATTATAGAAGTTGAAGGATTGAACAAACGAACAGGATAATTCTCTGAACTGTAAAGCCACATTATCTCCGCAACTAATCAGTGCGCAAGAAACATGTTGATATGCAGAGTTCACAGACTCAAATATTCTTATTGACTCATTAACAATGATAAAAACGACAATCACAGGCAGAACACAATCACAAGCAAAAGACAATCAGAAGCAGTTTTTCACGCGAAAGAAAAGATTTGATATAACTCCATTGTTCTAAATAGACTAAGTTTCCTTATCTAACTATTTCTAAGTATGTGAAATATGCATCTGTCATGGACGCTCACCAGCTTTCTGCATTTTCTTTCTGTTCAAAATTACATATTGATGTTCTCTCTTCTTACAGACCGGTGAAAAGGCAATTACTTGTGGAGCTAACCGATGTTCTTCTATCGACGAGCTTACATTTATCAAAGATCTTCACTACAGGTTTGCAGTCGAAGTGTCGTCTGTCAATGTAAGATTTTATTAGATGATGCAAACTTAAAACATTTAGAGAATTACAAAAGGACTGCAATGAGCATCCTGTTACAAAACAACTCCCAAAGGAGTGCAGGTAGTCCACAATGCTGTTTCATTTTTCATTTGTTGCGGTTGTATTGCTAGTAGAACTCCATTTTGCACTTCTGGCTTCTAGCAGCTAGTATCTCCTCCATAGAGAGATGCCTTATTTCACAGAAAATTGAACACGCACAACCCCCCACCCAAAAGAAAAAAACCTCCCCTCCTTTTTCGTTGTTTGGCCTCTCCTCTGACTGGTGAGCTTCCATGTACTATATAGGACAGTAACTGACCTTGGATTGGACCATCACGTCGTTTCAGGTACAAAATCCATGTATTGAATTTTATTGGCTTGAATATTGGAAAAAACTCGGTCCTTGTTCATATTTGTTTTCCAATGTATAGATTTATTGGAGGAATTGGAGCAATTGGTTACTGGGATTGCTTTGATGAAGGAACTAACCTGTCGCACAAGAGACTACCTTGCCTCTTTTGGTGAAAGGCTGTCTACAAGGATATTTGCTGGTTATTTAAACAGGATTGGAATAAAGGCCAGACAGGTTGGTTTCAAGTGATATTGGTTGTTGTCGGTGATAATACAGAATGGTCATGTCTATTAGCATATTTGAGCAGTTCCATTGCAGTGCATATTTACCCAGCGGCAGACATATATTAAATTGGCATTGCTAGGGCTGTCAAAGTGTTTTTTATGAGGACCTGCTTGACCATGATGATGAGAAACTGGTGTAGTAATCATGCATTGAACTTATATGATTTGGTATATGCATTTGAACTTATATGATTCGGTATAAGTTACTCACACTATATGATTCAGTATGATGCATTTGAAATAGGAATAATCACAACCGATGAATTTACAAATGCCGAAGTGCTTGAGGCAACATATCCGGCTGTAGCAAAGAGGTTACATTTTGATTGGCAACAAGATCCAGCTATGCCTATCATCACAGGTTTTCTGGGAAAGGTATGCATCCATCTGCTTCCCTTTTCATGCTCTATTTTTCTCCATGTATTATTCACTGGATGTATATATGTGTATACTTAAAATCAGGGCCAGAAGACAGGTGCAACAACAACATTGGGCAGAGGTGGAAGTGACCTAACGGCTACTATTATAGGAAAAGCATTAGGCCTAAGAGAAATACAGGTTTTAAGTGTTGGCTTTAGGAGTTTAATGTTTGACAGCCACAGCTCTGGAAAACCATACCATAATTGCTTTGCTATACCTAGGTCTGGAAGGATGTGGATGGTGTCTTGACATGTGATCCAAATATTTACCCTGGCGCCCTTCCAGTGCCATACCTTACGTTTGAGGAGGCCCAAGAACTGGCCTATTTTGGTGCTCAGGTTTTGTTATTCAATGCTGCAAATATTTTGTTTATGGCATCTGCATGAAACATCATCTCATGCCTAGTCATTTTGCATTCAGGTTTTGCATCCTCAATCAATGAGGCCTGCAAGAGAATCTGATGTTCCAGTCCGAGTTAAAAACTCCTATAATCCACATGCACCGGGTACTTTGATTACAAAATCACGCGACCTGAGCAAGGTTTTGATGCTGGCAGAAGTTTGAGAACTCTGCATGTGACTACTGAACTGACCATGTATGGTGCAGGCATTGCTGACGAGCATTGTTATCAAACAAAATGTTACAATGCTGGATATTGTTAGCACAAGAATGCTAGGTCAATATGGTTTTCTAGCAAAGGTATCCACAGCTTCACCACAAATCATTATCGCAGTGCAAAATGTAACTCTAATTTATTTTGACTGACAGGTCTTCTCAATATTCGAAGGATTAGGGATATCTGTAGACGTTGTTGCAACAAGTGAAGTCAGCATCTCTTTGACCCTTGATCCAATCAAGATCTGGAGTCGGGAACTAATAAAACAAGTACAAAGACCTTCTTCAGACATTTATGATTAATTTTACGAACTAATTGCAGCGTTTACGAGACCCAGATTATTTTTCTTATGATATAGGAACTAGATAGGGTGGTGGAGGAGCTCGAGAAAATTGCAGTTGTAAAGTTGTTGCAGAAGCGATCGATAATATCACTCATTGGGAATGTTCAATTTTCATCACTTATTTTGGAAAAGGTAATCTGGTTAATATATCCTCCATAAAGTTGTATACAGCTGCTTCTCCAGTCTAATGTCATGTACTGAAATTTGAGCCTTGATTGATCAGGTTTTCAATGTATTTGAGGCATGTGGTGTCAATGTTCAAATGATTTCTCAAGGTGCTTCAAAGGTAAGTCCCTTTTATTTTTCTAACATCCGTGGACCACAGTAAATGTCATTTTCCTGATTGCATGTTTTTGTACATGCAACACATCTAACTCCTAGCAATTATCAATGCAGGTAAATATCTCATTTGTTGTCAACGATAATGAGGCAAAACGTGTTGTAGAACCCTTGCATGCAGCCTTCTTTGGAAAAGGCTCCACCATTAAGGTGAATGAAGAAAAGGTATCAACAAGAGTGACCTGACTTGCAGTCTACAACTAAAATGCAGCTTATTTATTTAATCTATTCTTCTATAACTGGGACCCCTATATTTTTTTTTTTGTTGAAAGATTAACTTCGATTGTAACGAAAAGATGTGGGGTACATCACATGGCTATGTCATTTACAACAACTACATCTCAACACGAGAGTGTAGGAAAGAAACTTCCTACTATGTCAAAAATTATGCAAAGAAGGTTATGAAATTGGTACTAAAAAAATAGGGTTATCCTAGATCTTTGGTGATGTATGAATGTGAACTTTATTTTCAAGTAGACTCCAAAGAAAAGAAGGAATAGATGCACTTTCAAGGTGGATTAACCTTAAGCATATTGCAATATTTGTACATCCTCGATTTAGTTAAAAAAAAAAGTTGACACTTAATTATATTTGAATAGTCTAGGGATACAAGTTTGGCATGCAGCCAACTAGTTGAAGCACATACGATCCCATCTTCAGCTATATGTTCATGTATGTGCATAAGAGCAAATTTTGCCACTAAAAATGCCTTCGGATCCTTAGAAGATAATCACCATGAGTAAAATTGGGCAATGTAAACCTAGGCATACGAATAGAACTTGCTAAAGTCTAAGCTACAATTGAAGCCACCCTGACTAATTGGTTCAATGTAACCACCAGTTAGGAAAGACATGGCAATTCGACGATTGAATGCATTAGTAAAATGGAGGCCATCCCAACTGATGAATGAATTAGGATTTGAGCACACAAGGGAGTGCATGCATAATGGCACGGGATGCCTGTATGTCCCAACCCCATGTCCTCCACAACATGGTGACTTAGCGCCGTCCTCAGTGAATCCTGCAAAACTCCCACTAAGTTATTAAGGTAGACTTAATTGACAAGGTAAATTGAAGTCTCACCAAAATAACTGGGACCTTTTAGTACATCCTTATGCATGCGATACAAGTCGGCATAAATGAATGTAGAATTTGCTAGCTCTTCTTGGGCTCTCGCCATCTTCTCTCGAAGTACCAAGTTGTAAGTTCTTGCCACTTTGTTGTGGGGCTTGAAACAATTGTGAGAGTCATAGTCAGACGGAAATCCTGTGCCAGATATTCCCTCAAGCATAAATTGGCAACCCATTGCAGGGAGGCCAAGCACAAAAAAATTTCGTGCTCCTACTTCATGCATCCTCTATACAAGCATGAAAGAGTGATTAGACATGACAAATAAGCTGCAAAAGCTTTGCCATCGTTAACATGATTATCATATCATTGTCATAAACATCATAACCACTACTGTGATACTCACATGGGTGCCTCTAATAATGGCATCTGTTGCCTCTGGCACGATGGTAGACATAAGCCCCTCCACAGTAGTATTGTAGTTTCCCACATTTTGCCAGATGTCATTCATACCTATGAAAATGTACACAAGACTATTCTCTACTAGTTGAGGCGAGAAATACCCTTCTCTCACAAAGTGAAGAAATTGGTCAACTTGAACTGAGAAGTAATAAGGCACTGAGATGTTTTCATCTTCGGCAGTGGAAGAAGCAACAGCAAAATTAGCTCCATAAGAGTAGTTTGCTTTATTTGATTCATATCTATTGTAGCTTGGGTTGGCCAAACCAAACTTGAAACCTAGGCCTATGGATCATATAAAAAGCAATAAGCAATCAAAAAGTAAAGAAAAGAACATAAGAATAGAGAAGAAACAAACTCAGATAATCAAGGATGGTAAGTCCGTTAGCAGAACGCCCAGGAATTGAATTGAGATAGACATTTGGGGGGAAGTTGTTGCGCGAATGAGCGTATAAGATTGGGTAGTTTCCTGTATCAGTTAAAGAATCTCCAAAGCCCATGAGTCCTTGAGGGCATTTCATCCTTGCCAGTGCTTGGCCTTGAAGCATTAACAACACCAAGAACATCATATAATAGATTACCACCATTTTCATCTTCAAAACTAGGTGCATCATGTAGAAGCTTATGCTAGATAAAAGCTCAAATGCATTTCTTTTAATCTTTAATTTAAGTCAGCCCGAATTTCAATGGCCAAGATTGCCCGCCTCCTTTTCACAGTCTTTTTGGGGGAGGCAAAAGATTTCGTCGGATCTCAGATGCTTGGAGCGCCGTAATTATTTTATTTATCACACAGCAGAGATTGAAAGGTACGTATTCTAGAACCTCTGTTTCTTATTCTGAAAGTCGAATTTGTTTCTGAGTATTTTATTGCTGATTAAAAAAAATCCGTGATGAAGAAGGTTATCTTACATGAGCTTAATAAGAAATATTAAGCTGTGATCCGATGATTTCTGTAGCTTATATTTTGTATAACTCCATTCCCTGATTCTACTTTAGAAGATGGACAACATACAGGAACCTGTAGTATTAGCCATTCTCATTTTTGTAAAACTCATGTATCTGGTCTCAAAAGTTAGTAGATCCTTCTGGCTTTTATATGCCAAAAGGAAATAAGAATAAATGGTTCAATGAATTGGACTGGGTGCATTTACTTTGTTCAGTACAGGAAATTTTAATGTGTTGAATAGAGATGTTATGAGTTATAGTTTTCTTATTATGCCTCTCATTGGTATCCTATGAAGGATGTTCCCTTGCATATTGATCCCTAAATAGGCACGCTTATTAAACCGTGTTACTTGTTTGGTAGAGTAATTTCAATGTGTTCATAGAACAACAGCTGACTCCTCATTTGTTTCCTTGTGCTATCTTGTGCATTAATTCCTTTATGAAGAAGGAGAGACTCTAATACCTACTCTCATTACCTTTCAATTGTCAAGTGATTATGAAAAAGTAGGTTTGTCCAACTTATAATTATACCTCAGGAAAGGTTTTATTAGGGGAGCATCTGCTACACCTCAATTACACGTTCAATCGCGAATGATGATGGAATCTGGAGAATCAATGGAAATTTTGAATTTAATTCAATAACTGCCAAGTTTATTTTTGGATGTTTGATTGAGTTAGGAATTGTTTCTTAGATAAGCAGCTGGAGATTCCAAGTTCAATTTAGATAGCATTTTTCCCATTTTTCCCCTTCTCGAGTTGATCAAGGTGGATATAAACATTCCTTGCATATGCTTTTTTCTTGCTTTTCACACTAGTTTCATTGGGCTGATTTTTGTCTTCTTAAAGGAGTACTTCACAAGCCCATTTAACAAGGTCTTAGTTGGCGGCATTTCTATACTGGTGATTTTGTGTTGTATAGAGAGAATGTATCTTATACTTTCTGGGTTGGGCAAACCCTCGTTCATGTTGTTGAATGAGAATATTCTTGTTATATGCGGGAATATTCCTGGATATTCCTACCTACCGGCCTAAACCTGCTACTGCAGGTAATTTGCCGGTGGACTTCAAGCCGGATGGAGATTTCTTCTTCCTGTTTGTGCGGTGATCTATAATCTATTATATGTATCGAAGCATCAAACCTCAGTGGAAATGCAGCTGCACAGGAAGAAGTCATCTCCTCAAAAGAACGACTTGAAAGCAGACAAACTGTTGTTGAAGATCACATATGGGAGATTAAAGATGCAGAAGCCAAAAAAACATATAAAGGCGGTGCCTCAATAAGTTGAAGGAAAGCAAGTTACATTTGAGGAAGGTGCCAAGGCCATTGAATAAAATCGAACTCCTTTCAAATATCCAGAAGGCTTCAAGACTGTTGAATAGAGGCAAAGTCATCTGCCTTAAAGAGCATGCAAAAATGTGCATGCATGAAGGGAGGCAGAAATGTTATTTCTCAAAGTAAAGAGTTTTCAAAAAAAATGAAGCTGGAGAGTGAGGTGCTAATTCTAGGAATAGACCTTTCCTTTGATTCGCCCTCTTTTTTTTTTATAGAGTAAACAAAAAGAATATTTGATTGATTCTTACATGGAGGGAGGCAGAAATATTATTTTCAAAGTAAGGATTCTTTGAAGAAATGAAGCTGGAGAATGAGGCGCACAGAATTCAAATTATAGGAATAGAACTTTCCTTTAATTCGCCCTCTTCTTTTCGTTCAAATAAGCAAGAAGAATATTTGATTCTTAGCTGCTCAAGTTTGTAAATGAGAGATATTGTTAATGCGTGGCAACTTTCTTTGCTGTTGAAGTGTGCTTAGCTCTAGATTTCTTCATAAGCCAGGGGGTCCAACATCTATTGAGAATTTATTTTCACTCAATGAAAATTAAATGCCTACACTATTTATCACAATTTTCTTGATCCATTTTCTTATCTTCTTATGAAATGAAGCTCGTCAAATGAATTGAATTGAATTGTATTGAATGGTTTTTATCATCCACGGAGATCAATTGGCCTATGGGACACAATAAAGAAGCAAAGCAGACGTATTACTATACGGATTAAAAGATCCCCACCCCGAAGTGTTTTTGGGGAAAAATCGCCTCGGAAGTGTTTTTGCAGGAAAAATAGTGGCAGTAATAAGAATCATTGACAAACTGTATAAATATACCTCATGCATTATATACATATTAAGTGAGTGTTCAAGAACATAGCTGAGGTCGAATATTCATGACCTTCTGGAGGTATGACCCCATACTGAAGACGTGCCCAATATCAAATATAGCGGTTGGTCAGGCTTGACTAACTCAGCATAGCATGTCCAGATTTGATCATATGCCGGACAACTTTGGAGAGTGTGACATTAATCTTCAATGGCTCTTGCTTGGCAGCACTGACAAAGCCTGTCTTGGTGTGGCTTCCCAATCCATCTGCCTGTCTCAATTTGCAGACGGTGTGCACGTGTGAATCGAGGCAATGAGTCTGTGCTTCTTCATGGGCAAATGGGTATGCAGTAGTGTTGCGGGCCCCATTCTAGTGGGAGACTTATGTGGTGTTGGTAATGTGCTGCCTTGACCTGTTCTAGGGCGCTATCCCAAAGCTTACTGAGGTATCAAGCGCGGTACTGCCTCAAGCTATGACAATCCGCTTTTGTTTGCACCTGTATGCACCTATGCTCCTACACATTCCATTTGGCTAGCTGTTGAGCTCTCTTTTCCTCTAGCAACCTTGAGGCGCTGCGGCCCCATTGCGACGGTGTAAGCCAGCGTATTGACCACGTTTGCAGCAGTTTTTAATATGGGACCGTGTCCCTGTGCTAAGAAGACTTTCTGCATCTCCTCCAAGTAATTCCAGGTAGCAAGGGACACCACAAAGTCTAAGACTTCAACCCTGTATAGAACGCCCAAGACTTCAACCTCGTATAGAAGAACGGGCTCCACCAACCCTGAAAAGGTGCGATTGATGTGCCCAATCATATAGTTATGCTCTGTGATTGTTGTTCAGCATTGCATACAATGCTTTCCAGCTCGTTGTCACTTGCAACCGGATAGAAGTGTCCTAATATATTGTAGAAGGAAACTCCACTCCTAAATACTTGTAGGTGGGTGTCACCTCCACATTTTGCCCCATGTAAGTGAATGATGGAAGCCTTAGATAACGTGAAGATGAGATGAGGACCACTTTATTCTTGATCATATTGACGCACATATCAGTGGCCTGACAGAATGTGTCCAGGACATTCAGGTGGCACTGCATATCCTTCGAAGTGTAAACTAGGAGGTTTACATCATTAGCGTATATGAGCTGTCTGGTATTCTGATGTAAAAGTCGAGCCCTGCCGCTCCCATTGTTAGCAATCGAGCCCTGCCGCTCCCATTGTTAGCAATCGAGCTTTCCAACTGGATCAATGTAAAGCCCAAACATTGTTGCAGAGAGAAGACAGCCCTGACAGAACCTCGATACTGGTGTCAAATGGTTGGCCTTGCAACCGGCCTGAGCATTCTCATATAGCCAATATAAGCATTCTCATATAGTCTGTACATCGCATGTTGCAGTTTCACAGGGACCGGCAGCTGCTGCAATCTTGCCCACAGATTTTTCCCTAAAGTTTTGGCGAAGTCAACGAATCAACAATATGGGTCTTGCCGACGGTTCTTGCTGTCTTCCATCAAAGTCTGCAGCGTAAAGATATGATCAATGGTTGAGCGTCGGGGCCTGAATCCTGCCTGTGTGAGGGCTCGCACCTCTGCCACCTCTGCCCGTCTCGTCAACTGCTGCTCGAGAATGTCGTCTAGCAGTTTTGCAAACATTGAATTGACCATGACTGTTCGGTAATTGACTGGGCAGTGCGGGTCACTCGTCTTGTGGATGAGAACAACCCTGCTAGTGATCCACTGCGGGGGGAAATCTTCCTGTAATGCCCTGTTGAACATGGCAATGAGAAATATTATGGGCTGCCCTGTCCAATTGAGCAACTCCGTATGCATACTGTCTAAGCCTGCTACTTTTCAGTTGGCAAGATGACGTAGCCCTGGATGACATCTTCCTCTGTGATTTCTAGCGTCGAGCCTTCCTGGCGGGATATGGCTGCTCATGCACCTTGAAGATCGTAGAGCTGCGGCAAGTATTGGCCCCTATTGCTCGGAAGTGATGTTTCTTGCAGGCTATACGGGGTTTCTGAGCACCCTTTGCCTCACTCATTGGTCCCCCAACTTCCTCTAAAGATGTATTTTGACTCACCTGTGCAAGACAATTTGCATTAGAATCCAATAACTTGCATGTGTATTCAACAATATAACTGGCTATGGGATGGTATCTGCTCGACAAAATTTTGTAGAATTGTCAAAGACAACAGAGACCCAACAAGAGCTTAATGTTTCCAAGACCTAAAGAGTGCAAGATGTGTAGCGCAATTCAAATCTTAAGCAAGAATGTCTTGTTAAAGATCGCTACAACACCCTTTCTGTCTAGCATAAAAGCAACATCATAAATAACAACCAGTTCCTTAAATGAGATCAACGAAATAGTAGTATAGCTCAACAAAATAGTCATATAGCTGGTATGCTCCAGAAAAAACAGAGAAATTAATATTCAATCCAATTATCACATATAATCTCAGCTCATGCGACAAGAAAGAAAACAATAATGTTTAATGTGTTTATTTGTTGCATATAAAAAACATGTAAACGCGGATTACATAATGTGTTGTGCTGGGCATTTCATGCAGAGCTGCAGAACAAGAAGGAAAAGGAAGCTATTTCTAAAAATTGCATGATTTCAGTAAGTAAGCCTTGTGCTCCAAAGAATATGAAGGGAATTTTCATCTTAATGGTTTGCAAGTATAAATGTTAAAAGGGAGACAAACTTGAAAGCAAATCACAAAATTCATTTTGCATAAAGTCTTTTGAGATTTGAAAAGGTAAACATAATTACCAAGTTTCCTGGCACAAATGCAAATCATAGGGTTTGATCAATATTGGTTTCTCATATTTGTTTGAAAGTGACACCAAGGTATTGGTTGAAAGGGGCAATAAAAAGCAAGTGGTAAATGAGATGTAGGAAGTTGTTATCACCATTACCTTGCTCAAGTTTACACGGATTTATATCATCTATAATTTGCGTCGCACCAACAATCTTGAGCCTCTTAAAGATGACAATACTAACAACACATTTGCCTTGTAATCTTATAATCGCTCATTCCAAATCCTACCCAACATATTAGTAGCAGAAGCACAATTAAATGAAAATGCTAATTTATTGTACGCATTACCTATGATAATGTCTGAACCAAGAGGCAACGCTTTTTTGAAGGAGCGGCAAATCCACCTATAAGCAGTAGTGAATTCAATAAGTGCAGAGATAAGCTTCCATCTTTAGAAAAATGTGTTCTCCATTGCTAATATAGTGTCTCTATTGCTTGCGTTCACATTCCCTTGGTGGAATAACTTGATTGTTATCTTCCATCAATCTTGCATTTCCAACGTTTCTTTGAATGATATAATATCTCTAAAAATTGTCTCTTTGATTGGCCTCCGTGGACGATAAAAATGTTATCTTATCTTATCTTATCTAAAGCCGCATGAAACAAAATCCATCCCGATTTGCTTCTAATACACACTTAAATTTTTTCGGATGCAAATTACAATTTGCACCAACCTTAAAATAATCTTCTACCATGAGATGCACCAAGGATGAAACTAATCTTCTACTATAGAGACATATAAATTGTCAAATTGATTGAATTGTTTTTTATCATCCACGGAGACTAGTCAGCCTATAAGACCCAATACAAGAGTGCAACAAGAAATGCAGGATTAATAAATTGGCATGCTACCAAGTGGAAATCTAATGTTTAGATTAATTAAACAGAAGCATATATTAAGCAAACGGGACATACGAGGTTGTAAGTTGTGAGCAGAAGGATCAGATTGCTTTGCTATTTTTGGGGCTCCTAAATGAAATGAGCCGTCCACTCCAAAGACAGCCTTGTATACTCCATGCATCACATGCCAGAATGAAAAGATCTCAACACGATTGTCTGTAGTCTTGTAGATGAAATTCTTTGATGAATCCAGACATCAATGGATTGCTTTAAAAGTACATTAACTGAAGGTTACAACGGCAGAGGTGCCATAACTATAGGACGCAAATGAGGATTGGAAGAAGCAGACACAAGCTGAGACAAAGGAAGAGGAGGAAATTGCTGCAAATAAAAAAAATCAAAGAGGACGATGCAACGCCAAGGGGTTAAGCCGAGAGTTCGCTGGCAATTGGAGGGCAGTTGAGGCATTAATTGTGGTGAAAGTCACACCAAATGAGGCAAAGTTGGAGCTTTTTGGAACAAGAGAGTTTAACTCAGAAGACAGTCGATTATAGATAATTTGTCGATGATTATGGACAGGTAATCGACGTCCATGGGTCGAAATAGCCGTTGAAATGGTCCTTTCATTTTGTAGTGAAAATTGCAAAGAGCTAATGAAGATAATCCTAGTGATACTATTGTGTGATTGTGCTGGTGTACCTCCCTCACTTTGCAAAGTTCTTTCTTACTCTTGCACAACTGAATATGGGAAAGATCCTCCTAGACTGGGAAGCTAGTGCCTTAAGGTGGTTTCCATGCTGAAGAACATGCGATCGATTGAGCGCATCTCGAGAACTAAAAGGTGGTGAGGATGATTAGGGCACGCAACCCCCCACCCTAGCTGCAGATACTACTCCAGTAGCAAGAACATCCATAACATCAGTAAAGAAATGCCTAGCCACATCCGAATATGTCTGACTCTCCACCTATGTCTCGGTAACCTCTATGATGCGTATATTCAGTATCTTGATATCAAGTGCTAAGGCATCCTGGGGCAGTGGCTCCATTGTGCATGGAGATGATGTTTGGGCATCTGCCTCGACAGATGGGTTTCTTGTGACGGCAATGCTGAATTTGATGGCTGGACTTCAACCTCAACATAGTGTTGTTTTTAGAGCTGGAGATCTGAATCTAATGTCTCCTCAACATAATGCTTTTCCTGTGACTGTAATTATATCTCTAATTTTTGCACTAAGGCATCAATTGTTCTCATACATTGGCCACAGTCTGAGACCAATGCATGGATATGTGGTATCACCCTCCCTCAAGATGAATAGTCCTCCCTCAAGATGAATAGTATGATCACGAAGTGCATGCCGAAAACAGTGTACTTGCTTATCTAAAGCATCTTGGAGATCTTGATGATCTTGGGAAGTAAACTTACCAGACCTGCCTATGCTAATTATAAGAGGCTTGTGGACCAAAAGGGAAGGTAGCAAAACTGTCTGGACATTGGGATTGACTTGTTTCTGACTATGAAGTTGTTCTTCAGATCGAGTACTTGTACAACGTGGAACCTCCTATCGGAGCATTAATTCTTGTTCAGGCAGTGATTCCTTAGGAGTCTTCTGCTTATCACGTGCTATTTATGCACTAAATTTCTCGTTATTAGCGACCCTTTCCTTCATGGTGAAGTGCTCGAAATTTGGATAGCAAAGGATGGCTCTCAAACCCCTATGAGAAAAAGGTTGTGCGTTGCTCCTTTGGGTGTCTTAGAATCGAATAAGGGGCGTACAAAGACCAGTCACCCAGCTTTTCTCGTATTATAAATACCGCTAAGAGAGGATGGTAAGAAGAGGGCACTAAGAGATCTCATTATGCTTAGGTTCTTCACTTGTTTTAGTACCTTTGGTATTTGATGCATCTTATGTGTTTGTTCTGACTTCGACATTGAAGAGGTTATTAGCATGTCGGAAGTAGCAAATCATATATTCGTATAAAAAAATATATAGTATTTTAACGTCCTGCGAACCACAACGGGCCATGGGACGACTCACACACATTGTTGTATAATCGTATGAAATATCGGTAGATAGTATTTTAACGTCCACATGAACCACAAAGGGCCATGGGACGACTCACACACATTGCTTGGTTGGGCCCTGCCCCCAACACCTTTCTATTGTGTCTCTGGGATTTTACTCCCAATGGTTTAGAGTGTGGTTCTGGGTGTTCTTGAACTTGAGACATCTTTGCTAAGGAACTAGTATGTTATCACTAGACCAAACGCTTAAACGCATTTTTTCTCGTTCATAACGCTCCATTCATAAAACACAAAGCAAAAAGCAAACAAATGCACTAATGTACCCTAGTTCGATTCTCCAAGTAAATGGACATCACTTTGACCAACTACTTTGGTTTTTGCAATTCTAGTAGGTCATTTTAAGATAGACAACGATGGCAAGACTTGTAGGTAGTATAAATTTGGCCAACCAAAGTATACGCCCAGGAACAAGTAGACAACTTTGCTATACTATGAGAAAACGTGCTGAGGGAGGCCATTCCATATAAGGGAAAGGCTCCTCAAGCTACTTTCTAGCCTGGAAAATGCGCCAACGCACAGAGCACGGAGGTCGCCTTGACAGGCCAAAAAGTAGCCCAAGGGGCCTTTGGCTCAATGGAAAGAACGAGCAGGCCATTTTCTTCTTTAGATCATCACCACGTGGATGGCTTACGTTTCGCTTGTTGCCGAATGTGGTGCAGCAGCAGAATGACAACCAGAATGTCGTCCAAAAAGTGGAGCGCAACATCAAGAGCAGGGTTGCCCTTGGGCTATTTATAGCCAAAGGGCTATATTTTGAGTATTTTTTAAAATTAGACACTAAAGTTGAATAGGTTAATGTTAGAAATATTTTTTATTGTTTCACCAAATTTTTGACATTTCATCCTCCTAACTTTCTTAAATAGCCAGGCTTAGGAAAGGCAAGAAGGGGCAGGCCATTTTCAGCCTTCTAAGCCAATGTCATTGCCAAAAGTGTCCAATCTCTCCTGATCAAGGTTGGTACATGGTAAGCTTCCTGTATTAGTTATGTGGTGATTACTTCCTTTTTTTTTTTTTTTAACTTGGAAGTGTTTCATTGAAACTCAAGCAAATTTTACTAATATTTTTATGATTAACATACAGTTTAGAGGGATTTGATATGCTAAAGAGACGTGTTATAATTAGCTAAAATTGCATAGTTGTTGACAATTTTTTTAGGCTAGCTCTATTGGCCACTAGAGCTAGCATAAAAAAATTGTCAACAACATAACTAATACGTAAAGTTCGGTTAGGTGCAATTCAGGCCCCTTGCCCAACCAGGATGCGACACGTGACAGGAATTCTAAGCAAGAATGTAAGTAAATTTTGCAACTGCTGTTTTCTGCTGTTTTCGATCGATTTCTGCTGTGATTTCGAAGTTTTAGGAGTTTTTTTGGCCTTAATTGCACCTAACCGACCTTCACGTAACAATAATCACCTTCTAGTTGCAATTTCGTTGTGTCAGAGGTGCCTCCACACTAACGCGCGTCGGAACAGCTTCCACAGCAGGGGCAGCAGAATTGCAACTAGAAGGTGATTCTTGTATACATAACTAATACACCACATAACTAATCACCACATAACTAATACAGAAGCTTACCATGTACCAAACTTGATCAGGAGAGATTCGCAAAAGGAAATATGGACACGTTTTGCAATGACATTGGCTTAGAAGGCTGAAAATGGCCTGCCCGTTCTTGCCTTTCCTAAGGGATGCCTCACATGCAATTTTTTCCTTATTCACATGCAGCAGGTTGAAGACGGCCGGTTTGATGCCCGAGCCATTCTTGCTCGAACTGCTTGAGCAGTTTGCTCCTCACCGTCTCCAGCGGCTTGCCGTCCGGCTAAAC
>JAANSK020312596.1:0-30316 GCA_011763485.2 Isoetes engelmannii
AAATAGTTAGTGCACTTGGCTAAGGCATGTTACTTGTAACTGCAAGGTCATGAGTTCAAGTCCCACCTTGTGCAACTACTTTTGTATCCATGTGCTTTTTGTATCCATGTGATGATCATCCTTTGTACATACCAGTATAATACTTGAATACTGCGTATGATCATCACACTATTGCAATTAGATGTGCCTACATTGCCAATATCCAAATTTTTCACTGCCCTTCAATTGAACATGTATTAGATTTCTCATCTTCCACAAAATTCTATACCATCTTAGACACCAACTAATACCCTAGACTCTATGAATTCCACCATCTACTGCACTCTACTCATTTCATTATTCTATTATATTTTGTTATGTCTTCCTATTCCATGTGCTCATGACCTATTACATCTATTTGCCCATTATATCTATCGATATTATTTGACACCTCATCACATCTATGGACATGATTATATAAATATATTTCTCTATATTTATACAATTCCTCTTTTTTCCTTAATTCATTTTGAAGGATGACACATTTTTATTTACCAATAAAAGAATTGTAACAAATTAAAATACAAACACAAGACTACAATCCCAATGGACAAAATGATCCAGCTGAGCACAACCATTTGTCTATGCATAGGAACGAATCTGAAGGTTAACTTCCCAAATGAGTACCTTCTTCTCTTGATCAAGTTATAAGCCATAATAATTCTATCCTGCGTCCACCGAAGAAGAATCTCATCTATAGTGTCGATGCCTTTAAAATATACAGTCTCCTACAAACTCTTTATTCACCTACAAACTCCACACAAATACCCATTCCACATGTCCACGACTAATGCCCGGCATCGCCGGGCACATGTTTCTAGTCCTATATATTTCCAGCAATTTTGACCTATCTGCTCTCTCTATATCTATCACAATTTCATGCCTTCCTATCAGATAATGTGGATATGGATATGTTTTTCATTTCTTTGATGTACCATATGCACTTTACCATTAGGTTCTACTATATTCTGTGTGTCGAGAAACTAGAGAGACAATACATATAGAGAGAGAATAGAGAGAGAGAGAGAGAAACTAGAGAGAGAAATTAGAGGGAGAAACTAGAGAGACAAAGACAAGCTTAGTTTTGCGCAGCTTTTTTTTGTTACATTGTATGGTATATGTATGGTGTTCGTTTTGCCCATAGTATTTTGGGGGCAATTTGTAGTGCTTTGCACCTTGTTTTTTAAGGCACATTTTAGGTTGCCATTTTTTGTGCATGGTAAATTTGAGTGCACCCTTTTATTCAAGTTTATAATTCAGAGTACCCTTTTATTTTATCAAATTCAACAAAACACAATCCAGCAAAAGACATTTATCGTGCATTATGAAGCCCTTACGTAAATCATTAAAATCCTGTTGTGCGCCTCTCTTTTTCATTCTTCCATTCTTACATGAAATTACATCCTTCATCTCCTCAGGATCATTTAGTGATATGGACATCAATATGCTTACGCTTTTAAAGTTTAACATGCTTCTATCCTCATGTTTGATGCTCTTCATCTAAGAAAAACCTCTCTCACATTCCACTATAGATGCAGGAATTACCAAATGGAACATCACGAATGGAACATAATCGATGATTGTTACAACACCAATTAGATGCGGACAAGCCGAGATTCTTCTAGCGAAAGCATGCTAGCTAGATTTTACCTACCATTCTGTTTCTCTTACCTGCCATTCAGATCCCCAGGTCACCATGGTTTCAAATCTAGTATATTGGGTAAGAAGCCTTTCCCTTATACATAATCAGTGGAGTAACAATTAGGTTTAGAAACTACCTTTGAAACTAAAATGCACGGAGTATTTTAAAAGTTACATACATTTGTGCAACGATTTTTGCAGTGATTTGCTTGCTTGTTTAAGAGTAGCCCTCTGATCGTCACAACATCACTACTGGAATATAAACGGTGGAGTAAGAAGTTATATATAAATTGGCAGTGCATATATGAGTCGTTGTAGTTTCATCTGTGAATCAAAAGCTCCAAAACTAATTTAAAATTGAAGAAAAGTTGCTGCAGAAATCCGATTCTGACCCCTATCCATCGATTCAAGTTTCAAAAAAGGGTTTCAACTCCATCTATAAGTAGATGTCCGCGAATTGATGGGGTTCCATCTATCTACGAATCAAAGCTTGAGAGAGTGAAAATGATTCGAAATTGAAGAAAGAAACTAGAGCAAAAATCCAATTCCAACTTCTCATATATCAATACAAGGATTTTTATTGCAATTTTCCGTCTTCAATCTTCAAGTTTGTTGTCGTTCCTTTTCTCAGAAGCACATGCATTAGTGATTTGCAGTTGTGAAATGTGAATTTTGTTATTTGGCCAATGATTAGCCTGGTTTGTGTGAAATTAGTGTAAAGATTAGTAAATTAGTGAAATAAAATATTACAAGAATTTCTATAGAAAAAAGGATCTTAAAAGAATCTTAAGAGTTATTCAAAATGTTGCCCTCATTTTCAGTGGTATATTTATTTGGGCAAATTATGAAAATACCCCATATTTATTTATAAATGCCCCTGTTTTAGGGGTATTTTTGATAAAACGACCCTAACTTTTTTTTTGAAAATCCAAATAAGATCATGTCCTTCAGATGATTTGTAGCTGAGGATAATATCTTTCCATCAAAGCTGAAATCATCTGAATCGGAGTCCGAAATCTTAAGTTATGACTACGATTTTTTTGTAACTAAGAAACAACATAACTTGTGATTCTAGACTCCGATTTAGATGATTTCAGCTTTGATGGAAAGATATCATCCTTAGCTACAATTTATCTGAAGGACATGATCTTATTTGAATTATCAAACAAAAGTTAGGGTCATTTTATCAAAAATACCCCTAAAACAGGGGCATTTTCACAATTTTATAAATAAATAGGGGTATTTTTACAAGTTACCCATTTATTTTTGCCCTTTTCATGGGAAGGGCATTTTTTTTTTCCTTACCCTGATAAATAATAATATCTCTAAAAAAAAAATTCCCTTATTTGGAAGTGTCAGGGCGATTTAATGGTGGCAACGTTGAAAAAAATTATTACTTATCTCCAGACCGGCTAGCCTATCCACGTGTCATAAATAATATGAGCTGGAGCCATTCGATCATGATATGCAGGAATAGACGGTCTTCAAAATTCGATGGCCGTTCTGGACCTTCGCCTAGGTTGGATCAGAAGATGCTCCACAAAGGTATGGAATTGCCTATGATTAGAACAGAAGATGCTCCATGATGATAAATCAGGGTTTTCTTAGCTCTTATCATAGTTCTATCCCAGCCTTAATTAAGATCGTATTCAAGATCATAGTTCCCGGCATATAGAATAATGACGTCCTGGCATTTGAGACGTGATTTACCTTGCCATGCCATTTGCATTTCAGAGTATAGATCAACATGTCGATTTGCCAGAGTTTGCTCTGTAATCTGTGCAATTGATGTTTAGATGTGGTTTCCTCAGTTCTAGCTGCAAAGGCATGTAGTATTCTTTAGTAAAAACCTCTCCATTAAGAGTTTTATCTGATGAAGAGGGTCTGAGTGATAATTTCTCTGGTGCTAGCCTTTATATGGCAGTTATACAGTCTATGGCTTTAATTCATCCATGCAAAGGTATGCCAGTCTGTATGTCTCTTAAGTTGCCGCCTGCCTTCAATGCTTCAAATAAGAAGGAACAATTTGAACTCAGCATATGGTTATGACTCTTTTACATTAATTATTGGAATTTGAAGGACCGAAACATTCCCCATTCCTTTGATGTTGGGCACTGAAACATTGTATAATATTGTGCTCTAGTGAGAATTTAAGGTGACTAGTTAGAACGACAGTGGTAGTCAATCCACATGTTGATCCACATAACTTAGAAACATTTGCTGCTGATGTGTTGCAGATAAAACTTCTACGTGTAAATGCAACATTCTGTATCTCTTACGTGGACATGCATCGCTCCTTCATTTCCTTCTGAGTTTACCTTAATCAGTTATTATCAGCTCATTATGTTTGCAAACTGATAAAGAGTGTATACGTGCTGCCGCAAGATCAATTCTTGGTTCGTTTTTGAAGTTATGATGGTGCATATTGCTTTTTTATAGATCTTGAGCTTACAGCGACCTGCTATTGCTGAAAGCTTATCAAAAGTAAGAACTATTTTTTTCCAGTAGAACTATTTTTTTCCAGTCACTATTTTTTTCCAGTCTGTTATCTAGTGAAGTAGATGTTTTTCAAATTCTTTTTAGCCACCGGCTTTAGAGACACAAACCTCTTCTGTTGTGCATGAAACCCCTTGCACCACAGTTTCTCAAGCTGCAATTAAATTTGATATTTCTGCCTTATCCAATTTGTTCAAAACATTTTAGTTATTCTTGACCAGAACCGTGCGCAATGTGCCCTGCAAAACTGAGCCACCTTTGCCATACATATCAATTGAATTGCTGCAGATACTCCTTTTCTTTTATCTCGGCATGTATTTGCCTCTTTGCAATGGCAATGAGATATGAAGAATAGGCGATGTTTTACACCATTTGCAACCACCTGATCAATTACAGCTAAATTATCAGAAGATGCATGTAAAGTCCTTTGATACATTATCCAAGCATTCATTATCAGATACTTTGGATCAAATACTTGAGCTTTGTTTAAATTCAAAAAAGAATTTACATTTATTTCTCCGTTGTCTTGCTGCTCCTGTTATTTGCATGTTCAGCAAGAAACATCTCATTTTCGTTATTACATATCCTTTTCCCACAATTGCATCAGAATATATTAGTCATATTATGTTTAAGCCTCCGGTCTTTTCTTGGAATATAGGGTCTGTGCTTATGCTCGGTATAATAGGATACCTCTGCATAGGTATCCTCTAAACTAGTGGCTAGACGGAGTATTATAGTTTGGCAGCTCCCCAATTCCGGGCAATTGCATCAGAGTATATTTGTCATATTTAGGGTCTGTGCGTATGCTCAGTATAATAGGATACTTCTGTATATAGTATTGACTAAGCTTCCCAAGGATTAGGGATGCAATAGAATTGACAATTCTTTTTTGGAATAGTTAACTATTCATTTGGCATTACTCAGTTTATTTACTTAAAATTATTTCCTTTGTTTAGGCTTAGGGTGATTTATCTAAACGATGTTCAAAATTAGTTGCTGCTGTCCTTTCAAGAAAGTCTTGTCGCTTCCAACTTCAAAAAATGCACGAGTTTCTGTAACGGAACCCTCAGCCTGCCATAGCCTGCAGTCTTGTCCGCTAACTTTCTTCGTATTTTGTTTGTTGGGTAATGCCTAACTAATTCTTTCTCATTGTAACTTCCATTTTTAATATATGTGTTTGAGGATTTCTCATTACGCTTGTGCATGATATTGCGTTACGCATATGTAGGTTTTTGCAGGAAGCTCAATTTGGTGGAAAGATTATCTTTAAAGGGTCGTTATTCTGTTTCAAATAGAAACCTTGCTGTAGTTCCGCTGTAAGTGCTTTCTTGTTTATTTACAGGTTATAAAATTCCGTAGAAAACTTTTACTTTGCATCAAAGCATGACTATATGAAGGTTCATAATATCTTAGACAACTTATGAAACAAGCAAACAATTGTTAGGACTGCTAAGAACATCCACATCTGCATGCATTTTTGGTGCTTATGACAAGCAGGTTTGCTAATGCACCATATTATGCTTGGATTGTTTAAGCATGAATGCAAGGGAAGGAGACGGAGGAAGACCCTAAGTGAAGTTATTTATGCCCTTTAGAACTTGGTAGGAAGTAAAGGATTATGGATGGCATAGGAGAATACAGGGGTGCAGAGGGAGGCCCTAAGTGAAGTTATTTATGCCCTTTAGAACTTGGTAGGAAGTAAAGGATTATGGATGGTATAGGAGAATACAGGGGTGCAGATGGAGGCCCTAAGTGAAGTTATTTATGCCCTTTAGAACTTGGTAGGAAGTAAAGGATTATGGATGGCATAGGAGAATACAGGGGTGCAGAGGGGCCTTACATCCTATGCCTGGAGGCAATTGAACTTGACTAATTGGGTGTGTACGAACCTAGAATGTTAATTCAATTGCGGGTTTGCCCCTGCAACCACTTGTATTGCAACCCCTTGTATTATCCTGCCATTACGTAGTTTAGCACATTGGTTATTCTTACTTGGTAAAATTGGCCATTGAAACCAATACATGACTCGTTATTTAAACTTAAATTCTAGTAAGAAATACAACCACATCTACTACCAGCTTCTACAAGTTCGTGCCTTAAATAACCATGATATATTATGAACAAAGAAAATTGAGAACCCGGTACACTGCACACAGTTCCCAGATATGGTGAAATGCTTGCAGACACTGTTTACTATGATCAAAGGTACGGATTTATGTAAATGAGATTGAGATGCTGGTTTTCCTTAATGGGCAGAGAGGATAAGCTGCCACTCAATAGTACAGAAACGGTCGAGAGAAAGGCCTCTCGGCCATACAGTCCAACAATACAATGAGAACATTAATGCTTTGTGAGGGAGTTGTCTAAAGATTATTTACATTTAACGTTTAGCTTGTCTTACCAAAACTTAGGAGTAAGAGGTAAGATATCATTGTTGTAGGGGTTATCGTTATTTGGATTCTATGTTATAAGATTATCTCTTTAGACCACTAGCAGATTATTACAGATGCATGCTTTCACTTTTAGGCAGAGCAGGGAAAATAGATCAAGTTGAGGATTTTATTAATAAAATACTAATAGAGCCTGATTTGTTGAGTTGGGCTGAATTCCTGGGATGTTCTAAGTACCACGAGAAAAATGCACCTTAAATCATATGTTTGAGTTGCATTCTGGGCAGATGGGAAACAATTGTCATGAATTAGTTGGAGTTCTGTGATAAACAAATGTAAAAGGATTCAGTCGATGAACGATCATCTTCAGGAAGGCAAGATGCTTGCTGCTTATGGAAGTGAGGCTGGTTTCAATAAATTAAGACCATGAATGATATTAGGCTGTGCTATTGGATTAGTAGCTGGGTTTCCAGCTCAAGGAATATCCAGAAATAAGGTTGCATACTTTGTGTGTCTTTGACTGCCAGCTGTGGCAAATAAGAACCTCTCTTCTTTCTAGAATTCTTAGTCAAGTATACTGTTTGATCTCTCATAACCTGGGCATTACAGTTTGATATTTAAATTTTGGGGTGTCAAATCATTTCATGAAATCATTACTTCGGAAGTTGGATAAATTTGAACGAGGAACTTGGCACGGAGATGCAAAAGGACGTCCTGGAGAATTGGATTTTGTGCTTTGCTTTCTCCCTTCTAGCAAGGATCTTGTTTCCATAGGTCTTCTTGCCAACAGAAGGAATTGCGGCCTCTAATCAGGTATATGTTAACATTTGAGGAGGAGACGGAGTGTAGGTCTTTCTTTGTTTTGCGGGGAAAACCGTCTCATGAAAGGCAAAGCTCTCGTCATACATGGCATGGCAAGTAAGCAGTAGTGTTGTAACTGCTTTGCATACTTTGCCTATCTGGAGCTTTAATACTCCTATAGGTTGATCTAGAACTTGAAAATTCTATTTTAAACAAGCTAAACTCTATCTTTGTGAAGGGAAATTTATTAACTTCCCAGAACGAGGAAAAAAAATATGTCTTTTGGGGGCTGGGGTTCAATCCGTTCTTTTTTTTTTTTTTTGTGCCTTATTGCTGCAGCTGTTGAATGTAACAGGTCAAAAAGTTCATAATTGAATCTTTCTAATTTTACGGAATCAAAGCTTTCCTAATCTGCACTTTCACATGCCAACTGTAATCATTTGAGACTTCAGCTTTTCATACTTGCTGATGGTACCTCAATTTTAGATCGTAAGGTCTTCTACCTTTGGAGTGATTAAGGAAAATCAAGGAACTCCGTACCTCCTATGCGGTGTAAGAGAATCATCTTATTCACATGGTGGTCTGATGGATTTCCTTCATTGGTTTCACATAGGATGCAAGGACAACCCATATTCTGATATGCCACCATATCATAACATATTCATCCACTTGTCGAAGATTCATCCATGGTTCTGCTTCCCCGCTCTCGTACGTCTTACTTCAACTTATATGTTAAGACACCCTAAGATATTGTATTGAACTAGAGAGAATGTATAAAAAGTATTGCGTCAACTTGCCAATAGAACTTGACTGGGAAGCTTTACTATTGCAGCATTCTCAACAATCATCTAGCAAAATGTGACTAGATACAATTGCTGTAAACAATGCTATTTTGCAATATTAGCCTTACTGGTCTTGGCCTTAGTTTGTCTTGTTCAACAAGATATGCTCGTGTGTTCTTCTCTTGAGCAAATGAAACATGTATTCCTGGGACACAAGAAAGCAAAGTTGTAGGGATGGTATAATATACTATGAATGGACTGGTAGACTAGGCATTTAGCTTCAGAATTAGTTATTTGCTCAACTACTTGTATGAGCATTGGAGCTAAAGTTTGTAGCACAACATCTAACATCCGAGCATAGTTAGCCTTGGATGCTTTATTTGAAAATGTCTCGTCCAGTACATGAAAAAGGGATGTGCCATAAGATTCAAAGAGAAACAAAATACACTTCTGTGGATTACATGAAAAAGGGATGTGCCATAAGATTCAAAGAGAAACAAAATACACTTCTGTGGATTATATGAATGGACTGGGTATTGCACTAATTGTATTAGCATTAGACATGATAACTTCTAACATCTAAGCCTAGTGATAGTTGCCCTATAGAAGCATTATTTGCAGAAGCATGATTTGAAATTGCCTCCGACAGTAGATGAAAGGGAATGGAAGATACTTGTCCTCTTATTCCCGCAATGTGGTCTGCAATATCCTAAATAGAAGAGGGAAATAGAGTTATTCTTTGAGTATCGTGTTTATTGATATTAATAGCGGCTAACAAACCAATGACCTAGAATTCCTTATTGGATTATTTGCCTAGAGCAAAGTAAGGAAGCTCAACTAGCCTACCTACTAGTAGTTAAAATGCATCTCATATTTGTTGGTGAGGTACTTTGTAGAAGGCCACTAAATGAACAAGAAATTTTGCCTGATGTTAGACATCAAACATTGCCTATAGCCTTGGAACTTTAGATGTGCAAGGATAGAAAGTTGGGTTTGAGAATAAGTGGGTACAATGAACCTGTTTTGGAAACAATCAGTCTTATATGCAATATACAACAACAATTCTCATTGTTACAAAGAATAATCTTGCTAAATAAATAGACCACTCTGCTAAATACCACCCTATTAAATACCACCGCTTAATATGCCACATCTTCATGTTGAAAACACCACATCTTAACGTTGCTATTAAAAATCTATAATTCTTTTTGTTTAAATAATGAAATTTATCTTTTAGATAATGCTAAAACACACATTTTGTTATTCATTTTATCTATGTCTATTGGATACAAAAGTAAAGGTTCGCTTATATGTCTTATTAGAGTGAATTAGATACCTTCATATTATACCACTAATAATCGTTAAACATTTTCGTAATTGTAAAAATATGCTTTTCCAGATTGTAAACCCAATGGTCTTGCTGCCTTATTGTTTATGTTGGATTTGAAGCATTCAAGGTATGCCATAAAATAACAAGAGAATGTAAAGTTCCATTCGCACCCACCATTAAATTATGTTAAGTTAAAAAAAAAATCAACTGCTTGGTTAAACTTAGCTATTACAATTGCATTCATAGTAAAAATAGTTAAGTATCGGTTTCAATACTTAACCAACCCAAGTTACGTTTTTACACACCAAACATAGTTAAGTTGGAAAATTTTAACCTAACTACTTATTGTTTAGACATGTTCTTGTTACGCTAGCGATTAACCAAAATGCCTTCAGACATGCTTTAGTTTAGTTACAATTTTAACTTAATCAAAACACATTCACACCAATCTAGTTTAGTTAAGTTACAATTTTAACTTAATAAAAAAACATTCACACCAATCTAGTTACGTTAGTCTTGTTAACTTAACCAAATCACTTTTTTAATTAAATTGTCTACCCACTGTGAAGGACTTGTACTTTAAGCCATAAAGTTAAAGTCATATATGCCCAAAACATATACCACATCTATATTTTAAGCATAAAGTAAGGAAACCTAGACACTTTGAGCATAGCAATACAGTAGCTAAATTTAAGTAGTTATAATAGACACTTTAATCTAGACACTTGTAATTGAATATAATTTAAGTAGTTATAATCTAGACACTTCAGGCCAAACAATATATAATAGTTAAATTTAAGTAGTTACATGCCGAAAAAAATGGAAGTCTCTCATGGACCTATCATAAGGAATGATTCCAGAAGATGCGCTTTCTAATGAGAGTATTATGGAAAACAATCACAACAAGTTGTTGCGACAAAGGAATTCCTGAGGTATTTGAAACAAGATATCCAATACTAACAACATTCTATAAGAGCAAGGGAATTTTTTTTTTCTTTCATAATAAGCTTGGAGTGCTTTTGAAACTCAGGAACAACGAGTTGTGGTTAGATCGGACTAAAGAGGCTAGAAACATCACAGAATGTGAGTGTCTCAAGACATGGACTGTGCTGGTTGCAGAAGATGGCATTAAATTCAGAGTCCACTCTAACGCGTAAGACCATAACACGCCTGCATCCATCGAGGTATCCAGGGTCCCAAGTCTGTAACTTGAATACCCTCTTTTGACCATATAATTTTACGAGTGCTCAAAATCGACTAGAGCATGTGCAAAGTGAAACCACATGTTCTTCCTATGAGGAAATTTCCTTTGATATTCTATGGCCTATACAAGTTTTAATCTTTTTTAGCTTCGCAAGCTCATATTGGGTCTTGTTTCAATAAAAATGTTAGCACATGAGCGGGAAAAATGTTCTTCTCCCTCTGCTTACTGCCAACGACATGGTTATGAATGAAGAACTCAAGCTTAAATATTCCATGTGCGTAGGAGAGCAGGCCTTCACAACATCATCCTAGGTTCTGGTATTCTGAGAAAACAACAGTTTGAGGACAACGCGAGGAGTGAAGTGGAGTTCTTCCTTTGCAATGGCAACACATGCACACTTCCCATACAATCTGAAAAGTGTTGCCCTTACAATATTATCGAACATATGACTACTGCCTATAATGTAACCATGCATCCACTTGCCTCTGGGAAAATCTTGCAGAGAATAAGAGAACAAGATGTGGCTGGTATGCCATTATCATCCCTCCAGCATAAATGTGATGCAGAAACAGAGCTTGGGAATGAAGCACACAGACAGATGTTACCCAACATAATGTAATCATGCAAAGAAAGATTGCATGTTTGCAAGATGCAAAACTTGCTATAAAAGTAAAGGGTTTGATTGCCCTACTCATATGAAGAGCACTTGGTTTCCTGTTGAAAAGAAAGAAAAAAAAAACAAATACTAAAGGCCTCTATTGTAGCTTTGGTGATATTAGGCACATGATACTTACAAGTGACCGCCTCTGTAAGGTAAACCACAACCTTGTTTAAAATTTCGGATTTGAACATTGTTTGTCCAGGCGATATTATTGAAGAGGATTTGGCTCCAAAAATGGCTTTAAATCCAAGTTTGTATACATGAAATGCACCAATTATAGGTTGTGCTAAGCTTTTTCAAGAGGATATGGCAATTAGTTTGTACCATACTCTCAATAAGAGGGCTCAGATCTAGAGAAGTATACATTTTTAGATGTAAAGTCTGCAGCACAAATGCTTTAGGTTTTAATATCAATGGGCAGGTTATAGAAATCACATTTCAAAATGACATTAGCATATGAAATGCACTCATCCATATGTATGACGGGAACAACATGTTGGAGGAGGTACGATATATTGATCATTTACATGTTCAAGATGTAATATCTTGGATTAGAATGATGGCAGGATATACCCAAAATGGTATATACCCAAAATGGTATGGCGTTTCTTGCTGTAGATTGTTTTCAAGAGATGCAGGACAATAGCATAGAGCCTAACAAAGTTACATTTTTGGGTTTATTGAAGGCATGCAACAACGTTGCTTGCATATTGAGTTGAGATTGACAACTTATCCGAGGAAGTTTCTTAAATATGTCAAACTATGAAAGGTTTGCCATGTTGCCTAAGCTGGGCGGTATACTTCCTGTCAGATTATTTTTCTCAATGCCCTGTCATGGGAGAAAAATGTAACCATCAACCAGGAAATAAGATCAACGAACTTTTTGCCATGGTTTACCAGAATTTTTTTTAGGATTAACGTCTCAATAGGTTACTAGAAAAAATTCTTTAAAGTAATAATATGAAGATATGAAGTTCTTCTTATGTGTTATACTATATCCATTTCTTTATTGCTAGAAAAATTTAATTTGATGTTCATGCAGAACCGGTGAGAGACAAACGTTTCCTAAATTGTACTATTAAACTCAATACCAGCTTCACTAGTAGCGAGAATACACCAAGAATGTTGCATGGCTCTATTGGGCCTCCCTAACAACAATGCATCCCGCGCGGGCAGATACTTTGGAGCTTACCCCCACATGGGTCATTGCCATTGTATGTTTTTTCTTCATTGCAGCATCCCTCGGCGTTGAACGTGGATTGCATTATATAAGCAAGGTTAGATCTATATTTTATGAAGAAAAAATCAAAGCATATTTTGTATCTTAAACTTGGTGTTTTGTTTTCAGGTTCTCAAAAGATGGCATGAAGAGCCTCTTAGCGAGGCATTGGAAAAAATCAAGGATGGTATGTGCTTCATTACTTAGAGCCTGTTACTTTTTCAAAGTATTTCATGGATGTATCAAAATAAAAACCGAATTAGAACTCAAATGTGCATTAGAAGAGCTATCCATATAGCACATTACATTGTTTGCTTGCACTTGTTCTTGTATACATGTGTTAAAGTTGTTTAAGTAGGAGAATTTTCCTTGTGACTGTTCATTGAAGCCTGGTATGGCTAATTTATGCATGAAAATAGAATGCTTGGTATGACATGGAATGGAGTCTTGAGTTATAACTCCTTTGCTTGTAATAAAGATGAAGATATTCAAACAACCATTTATGTAATGAAATTAATAGTTTTGCTTCACCTTTTCTTGTATTCACAATGCTAGTTAATGTTATTACAGAGTTGATGCTGGTAGGATTTATTTCCTTATTGCTGTCAGTTTTCCAACCTGCTGTGGCTAATTTATGCATGAAGAAGAGCCTTCTTTATCATATGCTCCCATGCACGCTTCCAGATGCTTACTATGCTGAACTTACTAACTTCAACTTTCATACACATGGCCGTAAGCTTTTCAGTAGTGGGTCTGTGGTGAGACGGTTTCTTGGTGGTGGTGGTGGAGGATCAACTAAGTGCTTGTTAAAGGTGAACAAACATTCTACAACCTATTTAATTTGCTTTATCAGAAACAAATACTAATATGATCCGTCTCCAGGGAAAGGTTCCAATTATTTCAAGTGAAGGGCTTCATCAATTGCACATTTTTCTTTTCGTCATGGCCATTGTTCATCTATTTTACTGTTGTTTTACCATGCTTCTTGGCAGAGCAAAGGTTACAAGCTTTGTGGTTGCATGCATGTCTAGGATAATTGGAGAAAGAAGCTGACATTGCATACCATTTTGTTATATAGATCCGTTGGTGGAAACCTTGGGAAGAGGAGGTGGTGAATGTTGATCAAAAACGTTCATTGGAAGGTAATTGCATTTCCCAGATATTAAAATAAGAAACCATACACAATAATTATGATATGACTCATATTGTTTCTTGCCTTTTGTACCTTTGCAGTATTACATACAACTTTTAATCGTCTTCGCCATCAAACTTTTCTTGAGCGTCGAGCAAACCATTTGGGGAGCCAATCAAAGTTCTTCAACTGGCTTGTAAGTTCTTAACGGATTTGGATGCCTACTGTTCATGGAAATTAGAATATGTCGTAATATTGAAGAGTGTCATTTAATTTAATATTGGAAATAGTTGGTTTATTCGTTTATTTATTTCTTGCCAAGTATGATATTGTCCTGAGTTTAATCAGGTCCAGTTATAAGTTGGCCTGAGTAAGGTAGTTGGGAGAAGAACCTAATAGGGTGTGCAAATGTATTCTATAGATATTAGATGTTTTCAATGGACATTTAAGGATGAATAATAAGTCGTAGTATAATTGCAGATACCATTTTTAAGACACTTATCTTGTGAACCCGTAACACGAGCAGATTATTTAGCTCTTCGGACAGGGTTTTTAAAGGTAGTTTCTGCTACAGAGACAAAAATTGAAGTGGCTTTTCTAACTTCAGAATATTTTTCATTGGGCAGAAGTATAATCTCTCACGAGATTTTGACTTCCATAGGTATATAACACAGGTTTTTGAAAATGACTTCAAAACCGTGGTTGGAATCAGGTTAGATTGTTAATGTGGTTTTGATTCTAGGATTTTGTGGGGATGACGAACATTGTAACATTCTTATGATCTTGTTTATGCAGTGCTTATATGTGGGCATTTGTTATCCTGTTTCTACTTATGAATGTACATGGTGAGAAAAGTCCATGTTCCTAACCACCTTTCACACCTTGTCATTAACTGTAGTTGCTTTACAATGTATCAGGATGGTATACATATCTCTGGATGGCCTTTATACCCTTAATTGTAAGTTCCCACTTCCTATAACTTTTAAACAAGTATAAGTAGTAAAAAACAAATAAGGTAGCACGAATATTGGGAAGGGAGGTAATTTTGTAGGTTTATACATGATACTTTGTCTTTATGTGATCAAATGCTTATTCATGTTTGCCTCTCGCCAGTAGAAATAGTGTTGTAGCCTATACACTGCAAGTCTTACTTTATGTGATGAAATTGTTGTTTATATAGGTGTCCTATTCATTGCAAAGTGCCAATCTTGTAGTTCCAATTCGGTAATTAGCTGACAATTTCTTCTTTTCTTCTATACAGCTGACCCTTGTTGTTGGAACAAAGCTTCAATACATCATCTCAAAATTGGCCATAGAACTAGCAGTTAGTGTTTCTAATCATGGAAATGAAACATCAGTTCGGCCAAGAGATGAGTTATTCTGGTTCAGCCGTCCACGTTTTACTCTCCATATAATTCACTTTACCTCTTTTCAGGTAATGTATTTCAATCCTCTTAATGTACATTTTGTTATATAAATTAGTATTTTTGTAATATTTTATGATGTATTACAGAATGCTTACGAGCTTGCTTTTTTCTTCTGGATATTGGTGAGCTTACTTCTGATACTCAACCTTAGATCATAAGGTGTATCTCATGCTGCTTTCACCCCAGATAACGTTTGGAGCAGAATCATGCTATTTGGAGGGCAATGCTCTAACCATAATCCGAATTCTTTTAGGGTAAGATAAGATAGCCTGGTTCCATATTTAGATAGTAATTTGTCATTTAACATCCAGTATCATTGGTTATGCAGGGCAATTGTTCAAATCTTGTGCGGTTATAGTACACTTCCACTTTATGCAATTGTTACCCAGGTATATATTACTTGTAACTAATTCCTATCACATGTTTCCATTTTGATCAATATGTTTGGATTTGTGCAGATGGGCTCTGACTATAATAGGGCAATATTTGCTAAGATATTAAAAGACATGAACATGAGCCATGATAAAATTGAAATTCTTATTGCACAATCTCATAGACCCACGGAGGATTCTGATTCTGAAGAGATGTCTGGATCTGACTTTGGATCTGACTTTGGATCAGAGTCTGAAGGGGGAGAAGGAAGCGAAGGGCATAGTGAAGATGGTGAACATACAGCAAGTGATGAACACAATAATGCAACTCCCCCCGGAGTGCCAATGAAAAAGTCTTCACTTGTGGTTCTCGAATAAATGGAGAGGAGTTATTGTGATGCAATTTTTTACATCCCACTCAGGAGCATGCATGGATGATGATTCACTCGGCAGCTCTGCCCATATGATGACAAGGATTGTATTGGTCACAAAATTGATGCCATGTTGTATTCTATTAATTGAAAGAGTTCCCGCAGAAGTTTTTTTTTCCTTGTTCTCTTACTTGAAGCATGGAAAGAATTACTCTAAGGTATTTTCGTAGCCCATAAGTAAAGGCTACGTATGGATGAAATGAATAGGAGCTGGGCATGTTAAAGCCAAAAAAGTGTGAACGCCTATTATTGCACACAAACTTAAGGGAATGAGTTGGCATGGAGCCAGGCAGATAAGCATTATTTACAAAGAAGACTTAACAAGGGCGAAACATAAAAGGAGGGAGACTTATATTATGAACAATATCCACCTGCAACTTTCCTTAAAGATGGGAACACGTCTTGCAGCATAGTTAATCTTTATACCTTTTTAGGTCAGCTGGAAAAATAGACACCTAAGTGTAACAATTGAGTTTTCCTCATCTTACACTTTGAAATGCAAATGTGTTTTTCCATTTATCTCATTTGGCATATGGCATATGTCATCTATCTTGTTTGTCATAAGTCATATGACAAACGAGTATCATATGGCTTATGAGATAGATGACATATATGATAGTTGACTCATATGGCTTATGACAAAGGAAATAGTTGACATATATGACAGTCATATGCCTTATGGCAAATGAGATAGATGACATATATAACAACATATGCCATCTATCTCGTTTGTGATATTGCTTATAGGTCAAAGCGCATAGCTGGGGGGACACTTTTTATGTCAATGTTGCCAGGAGAAATTTCGGGTTCATTCCACAAGAGGGATAACAGACACATCGCTGACTCTCACAAGGCGGTGGCCTGCGCCTAAGCACAAGGCCATCCGCCCAGCAACAATCCGGGATTGGATCGATCCTTCCCCCGCTCCATCGACAGATTTCAGATTCTCAACACCAGGCAGCCAAGCTTGAATTCCGCAGGCCCTAATTCGGCAGGTACTTTTGTTGTCTAGAATTCTTTTTGGGCTCTTCCTATTATCGATCCCACAGGAGCCCTATATATGGCTCGAGCAGAGCGGGACCAGGCCCGCAAAAGGGCAAGGTCTGCACCCAGTCAGGTCAGCACCGGGACTACAAAGCAGGAAGCTGTTTTCCATGAGTTACAGATGCAGTTACCCAATCAGGAGGCTGTGAATCACTTCTGGAAGCGCGTGGATTTCGAAGGAGACCGTGTTTACATTGATAAAACTGCCTTGTATGCATATCTTGCAGAGCTCTATTCCTCTATATTGACTTCACAGGTTCCTCTGGTTAGAGAAGTTGTGGACGCAGCCACTCAGACTGTCGTCCCTTCCTATACAGAGATCGCCATACAGACAGAGCCGCCAGAGGCCTCCAGTCCATCATTCTCTTCAGATGGTCCCCACGCCAGGGATCCAGAGCATAGTGCGGATTTGGAGGACAAAGGTTTGAATTTGCGGATTATCGGGCTCCCTGAGTCCAGCAGCGGATCAGATAGAGAGGACGCTGAGCACTTCTTCACAGATACCATGCACATCTCATGTCCACGCATTGAGACAGCCTACAGGGTTGGCATTCAGCGGCCAGACCGGCCGCGCCATATTTTATTCCGCTTTAGGGCAAGGCAAGACAGATTACACGTGTTACAGCATGGCAACCATCTTCGGAATACCAATTTTTCAGTTCAGGAAGACCTTACAAGGTACGCGAAGCCAGATTACAAAAAAAATGGGCGGTGTACAGGGGGGGAGGGACCGCGATCATTCGTGACCAGTGGCCTCGCGATCCGTGGCTGGGATATTCATAAACACATACCAGTAAACTGTAAGCATGCACATAGCACAAATGTTTGATGTTTTATTCCATGACTATGGTCCCTCTTCTGTTCTTCAGGACTTCGGTCCCTATGTACTGTTTCCAGGACTTCGGTCCCTCTTGTACTGCCATCACATGTCCAATTGGATGCTGCCTAGAGGCGTGACGTTAAAATGTTTATCTTATCTGTCCAATTGGACGCTGCCTAGAGGCGTGACGTTAAAATGTTTATCTTGCCTTGCCTTGCCTTGCCTTCTCTTCTCTTCTCTTTTGAGCAGTGGACACAGCTGATACAGTTGTTATAGGTTTTGGTGCCGAAATCTGTTGGTCAGAGGGTGGAGAGCATTGATGGTTCAATACACATCCGAGTTTTGCCCTCGGACAGGATCAGCCACAACATCGGCCCATGTGCATAGCGTGGACATGTCCACACAGACGGAGGACTTGCAGTGCACGGTGTTGAATACATGAGTATAGTCATCACATTTAGTAATTGCAGATGCAAGATTTGAAATAGAGAAATTTATTCATGAATGAGCATTTTATCTGCTCAGAAAAGGACTTGAAATATACTGCATGGTGAATATATTATGATACTTACAGGATGAACATAGGGTTAATATGATTATCGGGTTGTATCATATCAACCATGCATAATTGGGATGTGGCGTATATGCAAAAGCCATGTAGTATAAAGTTAAGGAGGAGGTATAGCCATTGTTTTTGGAGGCAAGTTCTTTTAAACGAGACACGGATGCAACCACCAATTGCCGACTCCAAATTGGTAGGATTGCATCCCTATAAAGATAAGAGGCATAGATTAGACTGATGTGCATTCACAGGAATTGGATTCGGGTAAGTGGCTCGCCATTTTTGTATACTATAGCTTGGGCTACTGGGGATCTTTTTGCAATCATAAGTTTTTGCTACAGTAATATCCTTATGGTTTATTTTCAATGGTATTCAAGTGATTATCTAAGTATTGAGTTATTGGTTGAGTTTAATTCATTAAGATCCAATATTCTTGCCTAGGAAATCCTGTTTCTTTTTGTGAGAATAATCACTGTGAAATCTAATACAATTCTAACAAACAGCGAGCAGCATACACCAGGTCTTCTGAGACAGGGAGCTCACCGGGGGCCGAGCAGCACCCACCAAGGCTAAGCTTGCGCATTGTTGGTGTTAGAGAGGTGGCTGATGGCTCGGCTACAGAAGAGGCAAAACACTTTTTGGCTCATGCGGGTACACGCAGATGGCATCATCTCGGCCAGTCGAGTTGGTGCAATATGGCCCGACTGCCCGCATCATCCATTAGTTCAGTTTAGGGATGCTATCTCCCGCTTGCACATTCTAAAACATGGCAACCACCTGAAAGGAACTGCCTTTTCCGTCCAAGAGGACCTCACTCCAATCCAGCTCTGCAGACGGAAAGAGGAACTTTGCCGAGTACGCGAAGCTCGCCTGCAATGAAAGTGGGCAGTGTAGATCCATGGGCAATTGGGGTATAGTCTCCCTCAGTTATGTTTTGTTTGTAATGTATACTTCTATTCTTGTGATGGGGCTTTGTCCTCGAGTTCTAGTTCGGGTCATGCCCCCCAGTTTTGGTTTGGGCTTATGCCCCCTTTTTGTATGGGTCCCATAACCGGATTGGGTTTTTGCGGACGATAAAATTCTATCGTGGCCATCTGCATTGTATCTATGACATTGTATCTTCATATTGAGGCCATCTTCATTACATATCTATAGTAATTTTAGCTATTTGAGGTAAATTTCTAATATTTCTATTATCACGCAAATAGACACCAACCTAAGCATGTAATTCCTTTGTAACTTCAAGTTCGTAGTACTATAGAGATTGGAATTTTAGCGACATCTTTGAAATGCTATTGCAAGATTTGCTTTTCTATCCAAATCTAACTAATGGGTATTAACCAACTTGAAATAGTTGCGCCGACATCTGTGTGCATAGTCACATTTGGAACATTTGGCTAGACATTAGTGGGAAATGGTAGATGACAAATGTAGCAAGTCACAAAGTTTATGTCGTCGTGAATTTGGAAGGGTTCAGGTAGAAAGAAAATGGATATCTAGAGTTGAAATGTCCAAAGTATATTAGATATTAAGTGATTGTACTTCACCATGGTATGATATTAGAAAAATGAATAGTGTTATCTATGATCCATATGCACAAACAATAGTACCTCAATAGATTAAAATAGGATAGTTGATGCGCACTAACCCATCAAATGTAGTATGAACGAGCGTATGGTAAAACCTCACAGTTACCTTATTGCTTAATGTTCATAGAAATTGTGTTTCGATTCACATATTTTTAACTAGCATAAATGAACTTATAATGAAATTTACAAGAAATACTATCTTCAGATTGTCATTTGTCCTACCCTCAATCAAAACCAATATAATAACGCATTCGTTTTTATGCTAGTTGATACCAAATACTGAAATTTAGAAGTATGTGTGGCTACTTTTCTATTTTGTCAAACTTTTAGTTTTCATTACAAGAACTAAGGTGCCAAAGCACTATGGATTGCCCCAATGCCATGGCCAATTGTGTGTTTTTAGCACAAGCGTTTGGAAGACATGGACAAGTATACGTTTTATGTCTTCACAATAAAGCGATATTTGCTTAAGCAGAGAATACGGAACTCGTTCATGAAGTACAATGTGCCCTTGATTTATCTTGATATGACTTGAATATATGGTTTCCTTTTATGTTCCATATAAGAAAGAGTGTAGTTTAGCTTTGAAGAGCACAAAAGACTATTAGTTTTTCTGATACTCAATGATTTCAATACGCGATGATTTTTTATTTGCAATACATGGCAATGATGCCCGGTTTAAATTTAATTGCTCGTTTTCAGATGTTTAACAAAAAGACACTTCCAAAATTTGTTAATTTACAAGGGGGCAAATAATTTGAAATGGACAATTAGTAAATGCCATATTGGTCCAGGTACAATTGCCCGATATGTAGCAATGAGACAGATTGTCTAGAGAAACCATCAAATCTTGAAGCATAAGTTCAAGAATAAGAAACGTGCAACCCCTCTCAAGGTGCAAATTAAGCAAAGGTTTTGAGAATCATATGCTTTTACATTTACATGAATTTTCTAGCTGCAATAGCTCCCAAACAAGAACATCAAAAAAATTAGTTCTAGATCATACCTAGTGGACCTTCTGAAAGATTCAACAAACTCTTCTAATAGCATCTACTAATGTGACGCTCCCTGGTCCTATACGATGCTCACATCGTATAGATATGGGAAATCCCCTTTCCCAGCAATATAACTACTGGGTCGGGCCCTCCGTCTAACTCGGACCACTTGTGATGGCCCAACTAGTCCGAGAACTCGCAGGGTGTGGGACCCTCTGCTGTGCGAGTAATGACTCCTTATACGTAGGATGAGTCTTCTTCCTGGCCATTCGTACACCGAATCTCTCCTTATTGGGAATCCTTTCATCCATAGTGGGCCCTTTTCTGTTAGAAACTCTCAAATCCCCTTCACAAAAGTCGTGGGAGCAGTGTTGTTCTCCTGGGGATTTTGATGCCCAGATTTGAAAACAGGAGTTGCAAAATCTCAAGAGAACAACATGCAAAAAAGGGAGGCAAAACCCTAATTTGCAAACCCTAGTGGGTAGGACTCTCCACTAGTAGGCTCCTTCCTGAATCTATCCCATGTGCGACCTTCGCGGCACTGAACGATCGCCGATGCTAGTCACCAAGGATGGTGGCGCTATACGGGCCGCTCCCACTAGGCAATAGAACGTGGAGCTAGGCACTAGGCGCTGTTGTAGTTTACATGCCGAATAAAAGGTAGGTACATGGTATTCTTGCTTTAGAATCCCGTAGGCATGCTAGCAAAATAATGGTCCAATGATGTGCATTAATTTTCATACTTGTTATACTAGTACCTTTTAATCAGGTCAACACAATGCTTATCTTGGCACCACAACAATAAATATCAAACATACCAACGTCTCATGTTCCTTGAGGGTCCTTGCTATGTGGAATGTTATCCATCTATCTTGCCAGCCCAAATTGTTCATGCAACAAAACAATTTGCTGAAGATTTAGTTGGTTACTTAGTCCCATTACAAGCCATCACAAACTGGAATTTCTTTTATTGATAAATAATCAGTATTAGTTCCTTCACTTGATAATAATCAGTATTGATTCATTCACTGGAATGCCTGCTCGTGGACGATAAAAATGTTATTCTATTCTATTCTATTCTATTCTATAGTGCAACGGACCTTGGGCAAGCACTCATAATCAATCTTGCTGCTTGCTCTCAGTTGGGGATATTCTGGGAGGGTTCTGACATGGCCAATCTTACGGAGCTTACTTGGGTTTTCGCCCACACAAACCAGGAAGAGCAGCACTTTCTCGCGGCCCATAGTACGAGTCTCAACAGATTCTCCCAGCAGCAGCAGTGACACTTTTGAGATATCTTGGTTTGACTGAACAAGCAGGCCGCCCATAAAATAGAACCATGGGTACACATAGTTCATCTTGCCATTTCCCATCAGGTGTGGCCAGAATGCACGACCTTGAAATCCAGCCCCTAGCTCATTGGAAGAGTGAAAAGGAAGAGCATGGCCTTCTGCCATCTCCAAAACCCATTCTTCATCTGTACCATGAAAACAGTTTTCATGATTTTCATTTAACCTACAACATGATGCACAACCCTTCCCATTTTTCTTGTTTGTCACATGCCTGCATCTCTCTCTGTGCTTATCAAAGAGGACTAGACTACCGGTCATAAAGTGGCACGTTAGACCCAAAAAGCCGCGGTCGTCCACAGTCAAATTGTTCACCTTCCCAACAAAGTCCTATACATATGGCAATCCACTAAGTAAATAAGTAGTAACCAAGTCCTAAATACATATGGCAATCCTCCATGTAAGTAAGTAAGTAAGTAAGTAGTAAACCAAGTAAAGTGAGTACTACAGAAAACAGGTTGATGCCCAAGTTGCTTGAGTACCTTCATGTTGCGAACACCGTCACTTCTATCGATCTCGATCATGTACTTGAGCACCTCATCTCCAGACCGCATCCTCCTCCTCAATGTGGGCATCCATGTCATAGCTTGTGTAGCTGAGAAGCTTGGCAGTATTGCTACTGCCAATATCTTGACCAGGTCATCCACATTGCACTTGACCATGCCTTTGGTCAATACAACAAGCTGATGGTCAAGTGTTTTGCCAACTGCAAGCTCTTTTTCTCCAACCACAACACCTAGCAAAGACAGCATGCAAAGAGCCCTGTCTTCTTCATTCTTGCAGTCCCGGTCCGCGATCTCGTTGACTAAAGCGACACTTCCTCCCTGGCAAAGAAGTCCCAGCCGAATGCCCAATTCCCATATGTGGTTGCTATCATTGCTGATGATATATGCAAGGGGAATGTAAGCATTCCTGTCCACCAGATAGACAACTTTAGAACCACTAACTTTTGATCCATAAGCAAAGCGTCCGCGCGTGCACGTGTATTCTGATTTCTTCAATGCATTCCAGAAGTTCCTTTCATCCAGAGGTAGACGAGATTGCTTCAATGCATTCAAGCAGTGCCAGGGATCTTCCAGACCTGCACAATTCTTGTGTTTGCTAGGTTGTTCTGCTGATCCCCAAGCCCATCCAGAACTACCCCCACAGGCACATCTTTTTTCCACATGAGTCTTCTTTACAAAACTCACTATGCTATTAAATTGTGAGGGCACCATTTCAACTAGAAATGTAAGCTTGCTTGGTAACAGAAACTCTTGTAAAGTCCATGCACGTGAAAACCAATTTGGTGGAAAACCGCATTTGTCTACCCCTGCAAACCCACCACCAAGACCATTTGGTGCAACATAACAGCCCAAACTAAGCGAGTAAAACTCACCCATATGTGAAATTTCAGCTGCCACCTCCAACTTGTCACTTTGGTTAATACACAATGTATCTAACCAAACAAACTTCACTTTATCTGCTTCCAACAATATTTTCAAGAGCTCAATCAAGCCCTTATACCCTTCCAATCTCTTAAAATTAGCCTTCCTGAGCACCATGTCATATGTTTCTTTAGATTCCTGTAGTTTCTTCCGGACTTCAGCAGCCAGTTCCTCAATTTCATTGATCCATCTATGAGATAGAATGTGGAAATTCCAGCTGTCTGGCTTGAAGAAGACAACTGCACCATCACTCCTAATTGTATCTTTGACATGGATCAACCTTCTTGGAAAGGCTTTACTGTTGGGGTTCCTGATCTTCTCAAATGCAGCACCTTGAAAATGAGCAAACTGTGTATAAGATTCAAATGAAAGTCACATAAGCTCAATCAAAATACCTTTGAAACTGGTAAAGTCAGCCTTTGGGATGATGGTAGACATTTGGGAGTATTTGAATGGATACAACTTAGCAATAATGCAAGTTAACAGTTCTAGAACATTTCCTTAAGTAGTCAATATTGGTCCCTGGGAATCTACTAAGTAATTTCTTAAAACACAAGCAAGCACCTAAATGATTGTTTTGTACCCGAGTTGCCTTTTAGCATCTCAGCTCAGGCACAATAAGTTGTGGTCCCTATAAAACAAGCACCTAAATGATTGTATTGTACTCCAGTATCTTTGCACCTAAAGCTTAAGATGGTTAAAAGAATACTGGAGTATCGAAATGGTCCCCATAAACATGTAAAGCGGTTCATTAAGAATCGAGCACGAGAATAATTGTACCGAGAGTTTTCTTTTAGCATCTAAGGTTTAATAATTTGTAAATGATGCTAATCCAAACTTCCTTTAGTCAAATACTGGTCCCTATGAATCTATAAAGGGGTATCCTAAAGAAACTAGCACCAACCCGAGTTTCCTTTTAGCATCTCAAGTACAATGACGTGTGTGTGAGATGCTAATGGAACTGCAAATGATCAGCTTTTACCTTCAAATACTTCAGTAATGTTCGGTCACTTCAAACAAGATGAAGCTGGACTTGGTAGGACTGATTTCCAGTTTGGGAACAAAGGCAGCTACAAAGAGTTTGGCATTCTCAGCAATCAATGATGCATTCTCTATAACAGGACACATAGGTCCAGGAAGCCTGAGTGTAGCTACTGCACTGATACAAGTGACAGGAATCCCCATGGCCCAGCTTTTCACATTTGGTGAGAGTGGTGATGGACCCAGTGCTCTTCAGATGGATTGCCCAGATGGCTTGCACTACATAGGTTTGTTTTCCAGTACTGAAAGCCCTGTCCACAATACTGTAGGCGCAAGCATAGTCGGCGAGCATGAAAGATTATGGACTGGTGAGCTTCCTGCAAAAATTGGCAGAGATAGTGGCAGACTGGTGCAAGTCATAATCTTAGAAGCACATAGGGGAGAAGGCATTGGGGCTCAGGTGAAACTGAAAGCAACTAAACTAGATACTTTGTTCCTTGGATGGCTACCATTACTACTTACTCTTGGAGTGGCTTCCTATGCATACTTTCTAAATGAATGGTTAGCTGCTGGCTTGATAACATTGGGAACATTCGCAATGTTCGCCGGGGTGCTGGGGCTACAACACTTTATAGTGTTCAAACATGCTAAACCACAGGTTGCAACTGGTTCTCCACCTGGAGATTGTTTGGTTGTGGATAGAAAAGATAGCAACATTCTTCATATCATCAAGGGGCAGGAAGATATCATACAAGCTCTTTTCCAGAGGAAGCTGGAACATGAAGGAAAAGTTGGCAAGAGTTTAGTCCTAGTTGCTGGGTTCCTGCTTATTGGGTATTGCTTTGCTTCCATCCTCTGCATGCCAAACATTTCTCTACATGGACAGATTTTATACAGTGCAGCCAACATGGTTGGTTTTTTGACAGACATTGTGAAGGCAACAAAGAATGGCAGGCTGGGCCTAGCAAGAAAGGCTATAGACCAATTTGACATTGTTCTCAAGGAAAGGCTGGTGTTTGGAAACAGGACAGCAGCAGTGGCCTTTGTTGCAGGGCATGCTGAGAATCCCATTATGCTGAAATCCAAAGCTCTTTTGCCTTCTCAAGGCCCAGTGTGGGAGAAATGGTGGAAGCTCTTGTCCAATAGCAAGCAGGGGTTTTTTCATGACGAGTTTTCACCGGAGCTTAGTCCTGAAGATCAAACTCTGCTCACAAAACTTATCACTGACATGAAAGATGGCCTGTCTTATAAAACACTTTCTTGACCCTTTCACTTGCTTGAATTCCTCAAAGCCTAACCTTGTCCTACAGATTAAAACACGTCGCTCTTCGCCCCAAAAATCAAACAATCTGTAAAGTAGCGCAATGCTTTTCCCAGAAATACCCATTCCACACGTCTAGGCCTAATGCCCTATTTATGGAGTTTGTAACATCTAGATTGTCTTCACGAAGGGAAAAAAAATATCCTTGATGTACATGATGGGTAAAAAGCAATGGTTTCTAACGTGTGCTACCACGTTAGATGTGTATTGCTTTTATAATGTGCAAGGTAAAAAAATTGCTCATCTATTTATATATGTCAAGCAACCAATTTAATGGTGCACCGTATGAGAAACCAAAGTAGAATACCAAGATGGCTTAGTCTAAGTAGGTAATTATCTGTTTCAAAAAGGTGAAAATCGCACAAATCTTCCATGGCCTCAAATCCATAGCATGCAATAATAGTTACAAATATTGCATGGTAATAAACACTAAAAAACATGCCTGGGATTGATACGACCAGGACTTCTATGATTTGATCTATAATACATGGCAATGAATATGACATTTCAATTCCGAATTAGAATAGTGAATGCTAAGTACATTTTTCACATGAAGCTCCTCTTAGCTTTTATTAACATTTTTGAAAAATAGACAGATTCAATATAGACAAATTTAACATGTCATATCCAAAACTGTTTTTCATTACAGTCTGATGTGTACAAATACAACCCATACCACTGGTTTGTATCTAGACCAAGTACTTCCACATTAATTTTTCGTATTATATAAAAGTTCTTTCAAGAAATTTACGGGCTGTAAATGCCCCGGCAGGGCCGCCAGGCGAGGCGGCGTGCGAGCGGCGGAGGTATTACTTTCTTTACTGAAAGCAAAGGTATTATAATCTAGAAAAACAACAATTGCCTTTATAAAGAATCTTTATTGCATTGTGTTGCTTCAATACATATGGCTCATATGCTTCTTGTTGCTGATGATACTAATGGGGTAAGAGGTTCTCTGGCATATTTCTTGGTCAGAAGCATGTTATAACAGGAGATCAATGTTGTAATACTACTTGTTGCATGTCTAAGTCTATACAGTTACTTCTCAAATTAAAAAATGAAAAAATACAAAAGATGATGTATCTTTGTTGTCCTATGGCACCGAGAAGAGACATATACCTTGACAAATGGAGTTTATAATAAGATATGGCACCAAGATCAAGCATAAAACTTGATAAATGGAGTGTATATAAGAAATATCATAAGAGAATGGTGAAATATAGAGTTTTTAACATGATGTGATTGTAAAAATGGTGCAAATATTCAGATGTAGCAACATGGTTCCCTAGATCTGAGCAGATCTGAATCCGCTTCCTTCTTTGCTTTATAGAGGAGATTGATGCTTTAACAATACTTGCTGCATGTCTAAATCTATTAAATGGAAATCAAGGACATGATTCTTACTGCAACTTTCCATCTTGGCTCTTTTTGTCAGGGTTATATGAATATTCACACTATAAAAAAGAAGAATTCAATGGACATCATCTGCCATCATGCGGTATGGTAATACTCCAATATGTTTCACCAGCACTCTTAGGATTGAAAACAAATAAAGAACCTTCCAATATATCTAAGAGATTTCTCTCTATCTCGACCCATCCTTGAAAACTTGGCATTGTCTACATAGATTTGCAATTAGCAAACTGGAAAATAGAATCAGCTGGATACCCCAGATTGGAGCAAAAGCATTCATAGGGCAAGGCTCCAAGTTGGAAAGAAGTAGTAAGCCCAGGAGTCTTTTCAGTCTTTTCTGCAGGAAGTGTTGAAGCTATTAGTGCCTCTGCGTGCACATGAATTGCTCAAGCACTTACACAGGAAAGGGCAATGCAAAATAAAATAACTAAAAGCCATTACTGCATTTACAGTTACTTCCCATCTATCCACAAACAAAATGAAGAAACCATATTGCATGCTTTACCTTGAGTTACTTGCAATGAAACTCATGCTGCACAGGAATAATGCGATTGCCAGTAGGTAAAGTGCAAAGAATCCCTGCTTTTAAATGCATCAGAGAGAATATCAGAGAGTAGTTGGATAATTTTCCTTTGTAAAATCAGGGTTCACTGGTGATTCACATGGTTTTTCAACCTGCCCAGTGTCAAATGGACCGATGTCTACTGTGGCACTTTGAACCCAGGGTTGTTTCCATTGACTATTAACGCAACTTTCTAGCTCTCTTTGCCTACAGATACTCTTACATAAAGAATCTAAGAACTGCGGATGTTTAGTTGCAACCATCCTTGTCAATGCTTGTAATCTTTCTAGACGTACTTCTGTGGTCACCCCTTCTTCGCCAGTTGAAATACTAAGCAGTCTTTGCAACCTTCCAAAAAAAAATCAGCAATCTCAAATCCAACGCTACTCATATCTGCATTTTCTATGTCCTTTGGAGTTTCTTTATTCAGAAAGGAGCTCTCAATATTTTCAATGGAGTTATCTTCTTTCGTATCATGATCAGTTGGTATCTCCTGCCCAAGGATTTCTAACAAAACAAGGCATTCTACCAGTTCTTGCACTAAACCCAGATTTCGAATCAACCCCAGCTTCAAAATGTTTTCCAGATGACTGAACTACGCTCAAAAGTGGCATTCAAAAGTGGCATTTAAAAGCTCATTCAAACGCTCTCATTCAAGACAAAATACAAACGTAAGGAAACCGACCAGTTTGTTGTCCAGACTCCAAACTCCAAGCTCGATTCCAAACTCCAGACTTGGGATTCCGCTGCATAAGGTGGGCAAGAAAAGATCAGTAGGAAGAAATTTTAGGAAAAATTGATTCGACTGAAATTTTATGCTGCTATGTCGCTCACCAAAAATCAACTCCAGGCTCGATTCCAAACTCCAGACTTGGGATTCCTCTGCATAAAATGGGCATAGGGATATCAGGAAGGTTTAAGAAAGAAAAAAACTTGAAATCGGCTACCTTCACGGCTCCACTCCAGGCTCGATTCAGAACTCCAGACTTAGGATTCCGCTGCATAAGGTGGGCATGAGGAGATCAGTAGGAAGAAATTTCAGGGAAAAACAAATGCTGCTAAGTTATGCGGCTCACCAAAACTTCAACTCCAGACTCCAGACTCCAGACTTGGGATTCCGCTGCAAAAATTGGGCGTGAGGAGATCAGGAAGGTTTAAGAAAACAAAAAAAAAAATTGAAATCGGCTACCTTCTAACACAGCTCCGGAAGAAGCAGAGTTGTGAGGCGCCAAATCCTGTAGGCGCCAGAATGAGCTTGAGAAAAAAAGTAGATGCCAAATTCGTATATGACTGCCTCGTTGAATTGAGTGATTGAATTGAATGATGGCGCCTTGTTAGAATTTGAGCATTCAAGTACGTCGACTGGCATCTCGAGGGGGGACGCAAACGGCAAAGCTAACGTCGCATGCGGCGTTACATGCGGCGTTACTGGCACGGAAACCAAAGGCCTCCCAAAATAAGAAAGAAGATTGAGGTTGATGTTGACAGATTCTATAAAACCAAATGGTGATACAATTGAAAATTAGACATGTTGAAACATCATTGAATAACGTTTTCCTATCATATGAAATCAAACATGAACTTGCTACAAATCACCATACGTTAGTTTACAATCTAACGCATGTCATGCGGGACAGTCGTAACAAATCATTTATATAAGAATGTGTACTTTTGCTTGAAGAACAAATGTTTCAGCATGAGGCGACATCAGAAGCTTTTTCATTATACCCGCATCAAGAATATTGCTAATGCTCTGTGCTTCTAAATCCTAAACTGGAGGATATTACTAGATCCAAATATTAGAAGGATATTATTAGCTAGAGAATATTACTAGGACCATATATTAGAAGGATATTATTAGAGAGAAATATTATTAGAATAAAGAACCATTGCTAGCTTTTAGAATGAAACACATTATTAGAATGGATAAAGATATTAGTAGAATGGAGAACATTGCTAGTTTCATAGAAAACTATTAAAATGAAAATACCATTGGACTAAAACAAAAAAGATAAAATGAAGTGCCTAAACTAAGACTTCAAGCCTAAAAATTCTAGCACCTAAAATAACATGTTTAGCCTAAAGCCAAACCATTGGGAGCTTGCTTTTTTAAATATTATTGTAAAATGACGTTCCGGCAAAAATCCGGTGGGCGTAAACATTTTCCGGTGTCAGAAACACAAAAAACCTTTGGTTATTTTGTTGGATATTAGAATCAACTAGCACATACTTTCACCAAACTCCAATTCAATTTAATGCTTCACAAAGCAAAACCAAGACTCGAAATGATCATGAATTCATGATTAGAACTTATACTCAAGGCATTTCA
>JAANSK020312597.1:0-19139 GCA_011763485.2 Isoetes engelmannii
TCTGAAGAATTTGTGGCTGCTGTAGAGCAGCCCTGGGACCTGCTATGAAGGAGACGACTGACGCAGAAGATGAAGATATCCATATTAGAAGTGGAGGTATTAGTTTTCTCATTCCTGTCATTCCAATCCATTTATAGAGATCCAGATGCCTGCATGCAAGCTGGGATTGCCGATGGCAGAATTTCCATTGTATCTGCAAAATATGGTGGGTAATTTGCTTATGAAGAAGTGCACAAATGCCCACAAATCTAAACCGGAGAGCAAAGGAGATTTTGAGATAAATAGATTGTTGACCATTTCACTGTTTCTTTATTTGTTTCCCTTGAGTAGCCTGGTTTCAAGGGTGAAGTTGGAAGAAGCCCACGAAATGCTTGTGCTTAGGAAGACGTCCTAAAGCAAGATGCAGTTCAGAAGAAGGAATTGTAGAGCAAGGGGGAGCAAATAAGATCACTCCTATGACGCTTGATCAGATATCAGATCAAGGGGGAGTGTTGAAGATATGATCTGAATCCAGTCATGGATCAGTCATGGATCAGTGACGTGGATGCCAGCAGGGCAATCCCAAGGAAAATCGGCAAATAGATATGACGTTTCTGTTTATGCCGCTTCATCTATTATATATGTAAGCCACGGCTGGGGCATTTTCTAGCCAGATTAGTTCACTTCATCTCCTTCATCCATCTTAATATAACAAAATTTGTGGAGAATAGATAGGTGAGATTGTATTGAATAGAACAACTGTTACAAAAGATATATTGCATCTCAAGGATGTGACCTTCTACATATAACTGATATGGACATGACTCTTGGACATGTGGATATATACGTGGTTGTATCTTAACACTCCCCCATCAGCATCAGCCTTCATCTCTAACCAAAATCATCATGTCCACGAATATAAGTGAGCCACCTTTGGCTCATGCTAGATTGTCTGTTTATCTTCCTTTTGAAGTCACATGCATATGAATGTGCTTTTGCTGCTTGAGCATTCTGTTTAAGCTGTACATTCTTCGAGATCCTTTTATGAAATAAGATTTCCAACGGTTGAGATCTTTGAAAGTGTTTCACCGCTTCTCTTTCATAACATGATTGTTGAAGATTATAATTTATCCAATTCTCCCCCTTAATCTTCAATAATTTCTGGTATCAGCAGGATGAGTTAATCCGATCCTAGCAAGATGAGTTAATCCGATCCTGGAAAGCATAAATGATAGACGAAGTAGGAGAGCCTCCTCCAATACAATTAGATAAAGGAGGATGGATGAAGAGACAAATTCAGATAAAAGGGAGAAGAATAAAGCCAGTTGACTGGCTTAAACGCGTGAAGGCAAAGACGAAAGCATTAGCTTCATGCTTCTCTTTGCAAAATACTAACGAAGGTCAGATTGAAGATCTTGTGAGGGGAAAGAAAGATGAAAAGCCACATGAAATAGTTGCAACCAAATCATTGTGGTAAAATTGGCTGCAACAAATCCTTGTCCGGCAATAACATATGGAATAAATGAAGACCCAATCTCCTCAGAAGAAGATCTTGCAGATGCCTTGACCGCAGAAGACCAAGTAAACAGGATGCTCGTTGAAGCCCACATGGCCGAGAAGCGTGAGAGTGCCAAAAATTTAGATGGGACTGTGATGCAGACTCTGGCCATTCCATGCTGTGATGTGGTTGGAGTTCGTTACAGGAGACGTTGATACAGAAGCAGGAAGGCACAACAGTTTTGAAGCAGTTTGCATGGCCGTTGGAGAATTTGATGTCGTTATGTATCAGCCTATTCAAGAAATCATTTTGTTGAAGACACAAGGAATTATCAGTGCTCTAAGAAATCACGGCAAGATAATTCTAGAAAACTCAGGGAGGCACATTGCTGCAGATACTGCTGAAGAAGGCATCCTTCAAGATTTGGATGGATTTTCTGAAGGCCCATCTTCATGAGAGAAGGGATTTGACGAGAAGAAGGCCAACCATGAACCCATCGGCAAGGATGCCAGAATTGGAGCCACCGTCTATGACATTGAAGGCTCGCTCCACAAGCAATACTCTACAAATCAACGATGCAAATGGAAGCCTAATTGGTCAAGAAGCAACGGTTATTTTGGAGCAAAACCACCAGGCTACTAAAAGCAAGATGGAGAGATTCGTTGCTCATGATGATGATGGGGAAATCATCCTGAATGAAAGAAGAATCGAAGCAAAAAGGGTTGTGATTCAAGGAAAGGATATTTCTGATGCAGGCATTGAAGAATTGGTTACAGACAAAATTGTTCATGAAGCCCATGAATTAGGCAAAACCTTGGGCATGGAAGGCCATGTTAGGGTCGCTGCTTGCACAAGGAGTTCGGCAGGGGAGGTAATAGCATGTCGTCCTATTTTTGGTGTCATTACGGAAGTACAGACACAGAAAACCTTGGAAGAGGAAGAAAAGGCTAATGCCCTTTGACGGAATGGCTATGCAAGAAACCAAAATTCGTTGTAATGAGGTGAAGACCATCGTCTTAGGAGCCCCAATGCAAGAAGAATGGAACACCAGAATCACATGTGTCTGCATGGATGCAGAGAAAGAGGATGTGCTGAAGGGAGTAGATGAATGCTATTTTAGATATTTATTACAAGCCAGAGGGATAATTGCAGCCAAAATTGGGCTCGTGATTTCAACTCTCAAAGCCTGCCACAAGCTATTGAGCCTGCTACGAGCCATTGAGCCTGCCACCATTTTTGAAGATGTTGCAAATTATAAATTTGGGGATGTGCAATCAGAGTTAACAGAGCAAATTTCTAAGCCAATTCCACTGAAAGTCCCGCATTGAAGATATAAGAGACGAGAAGGAAATTTCACAAGACCATGAGATTCACCAGGTACTATGCTTGAAAGTCATTGAAATGACTAGTCAAATTATGCTTATTTTTATGGGGGAGCATTCGAAAGAACTGGAGAAATTATTGAAGATTAAGGGGGAGAATTGGATAAATTATAACCTTCAACAATCATGTTATGAAAGAGAAGCGGTGAAACACTCTCAAAGATCTCAATCGTTCTTATTTCATAAAAGGAACTCGAAGAATGTACATGTTAAACAGAATGCTCAAGCAGCAAAACCACATTTATGTGCATAACCACATTTATGTGCATGTGACTTCAAAAGAAAGATAAACAGACAATCTAGCATGAGCCAAAGGTGGCTCACTTATATTCCTGGACATGATGATTTTGGTTAGAGATGAAGGCTGATGCTGATGGGGGAGTGTTAAGATATGATGTCCTAGTAAGCATACAGCCACGTATATATCCACATGTCCAAGAGTCATGTCCATAGCAGTTATATGTAGAGGGTCGCATCCTTGAGATGCAATATATCTTTTGTAACAGTTCTTCTATTCAATACAATCCCATCTATCTATTCTCCACAAATCTTGTCATATTAAGATTACCAGGCCCTCCAAACAACCCCATGTTTGGTCAACCTAACACTTCTGGTATTGAAATTCCACAAGATTATAATGACACAGTCTTTTCTAGCCTCAATACCGGACCTTATCATGTTTGTGCAATCAGAACAAATAATAACCAGTGATTATGCATGTGCAGTGCAAAAAGATACTGGCACAGTGGTCGAAAGCAAATCCAGGTATGTTGCTTATAACAATTGGCTTTCATTTGGATTGTTGTTGATGCACACACGAATTCTTACAAAAGACCCATCTTAAAGCCCATTCTTCAGATTGTAATTGAGTATTGTTGCCTCCGTAGATGGCATTCTACTATTGTTAAAGCTCCAAATCTGTCAAATTCCTTGCCAAGATTTTGTCTCCACCAAAATTTAAACATTTGCCGTTCTCTCCGTATCTATCCTCCATATATATATCCTCCATATATATACATGTATCCATACTAGAATGGATACCAATCCAACTAGCTGCCTAGATGATTTACTACATAATGTTTTCAATTTAGCTGTGACATCCTCTTTAAACTGAAAAAAGGAAAAACATGATTTATCCTTGGAGTTTAGGCCTTCATTACAGAACAATTTGCCCACGAACTTGCTTATGCAGAATTGTAGTATTATTTATGAATGCTGGATAAGTTGCACGACCTGTTTGTCTTGAACCTTTTTGAAGGTTGTGGATGGAGATGGAGATGGACAAATTAGCACGGAATAGTCATTCCATGAGAAGCTTCATCCATGGTAGTGTCCATAATTTGCTGGGCATCTCGCCTTTGCCACTATACAATAGTCATTTCTTCCCCCAACAGACTTCTTCACATATAAGTTAAACTCATTAGCAGTCATTTCTTCCCCCAACAAGCTTCTTCACATATAAGTTAAACTCATTCTTTCTCTTCGCATTTTAAAATGCCTTTTTCGATTTCCTTATCTAAGGTTCGCATGAACCTTAAGTTATATAAACAAAGGGGTATAACTTAAGGTTCATGTGAATTTCTTTATTTACACGTTATGTTATGTCTACTCGTTCCCAAGGGCTAAAGAACACGTTACATGCACTAAGTCTTAAACCTAAGTCAACCTACAAAGTCTGGCATATACAAGCTAGAAAGAAATGGATACAAACGAGTTCAAAGTATGTGTCAGGTTGAAAACAATATAGGCGAATCATCATCGACCCTTAAGAGTATATTCACAAAAAATGTACAGGCACATGAGAAAATGTAAGCAAATGAGGCTTATGGGAAACCTAAGGAAACTTTGAAGAATACCAATGAAATTTACATAGAATATTGGGGACTATAAGGGAATCATCATAAAATATTAGGGAGTTCAGGGGAACTTGGAAAGCCTAAGGCGTGCGAACCAAAAAGCAGGTAATGTTTCATGCTAGAGCAAATTATTGAAAAAAACAATGCTCTTGAATTTTAAATTGTAATATTCACGTTTGAAAAAAGATATTTTAGCATGGTCATATTTTTGTTAAACTCCTAGAGGTACCAAGGCGCTGGCTCTGCCAGCGCTAAATTCTTGTAAATACATAAGCTTCAAAAGAAGTTGACAGTGACGAAAAGTTATGCACAAGGAGAAGTGCATAGAATTAAAGATAGCTTTCCTAACAGCTATAAATCAAGCCTAAGGAATGAGGGATGAGAAGCTCTAGTTTTTTGAGTGCAACTCTTCTTGCAAACTTCTCGATGAGTGTAGAAATCTCTTAGGTGCAGTTACTATTTCATTGCCACCTTTATTACCTCGCAGAAGATATAGTGGACTGATCTTAATGTGGCATGGCAATTGTTGTCCTAGGTAAATACCATCATATATAAGTACGACTCCCAAAAATATGGATCTTTTGATATACATTCAAAATACATCCTCTAGAACCTGGTTGATCCTCTCCACTTGAATATCAACCGACCAGTGGTATGTGGCAAGCAGGCAACATGTAATGTGTATGTCCCAAACGGTAATAATGGCTTTTTTTTGGCATGAAATGTGCCTTCTTGATCAGCTTTACCCACCCATATCCACAAAGTGCGAGGCAAGCTGTCCATAACAATAGATTACCATTTACCATGAAAGATAGTTATAGGATTTATGCTAAACAAGAGAGGTTCCAGCTAAGAGGATAAGGGTACTAGTGCGATATCTGAAGATTATGCCTATGTTAGTTTTTAACAAATAAACAGATGGAGTTAAATAGGTTGCTTTCAATAACTCCCTAGGTTCATGGCATTGTGAGCATAGAGGTGGAGCTGACTACCATTCTAAAAATTGGCCTATGATAGGAGGCACATTAGATTAGGAAACACAACTTACACACACACTCATGTAGGCTATACAATAATATACCTTTGCCAGTTACATCTAGATCCACAAAATTGAATGCATAAATCAAGTTCTGAATTACCATAAATTAGCGCAGTCCTCAGCACGTAAGGCCTAATCCAGTCCTCCATGCAGCATCCAATATCAAAGCAATTCCATTCCACGTTGTAATCTGTACACTCAATATCAATATTGTTGCATTGCATGATCCGCGATTGACGCCATTAATGAAAATAAATACCCTTGAGTTTCGTTGTATATGAAACACTTGAAGAGCTTCTTAGTTGTATAAATGTTCTCCGTCTGTCCTTATTCATATTCACATGAATCATGCTGATAATTTACAGCAGCAGAACCAAGGATTCCTTGGAATAACTATTGCAGAACAGGCCAGCAAATGGAGATAAAAAGGAAGCAAGTGAGCACTCATAACCATGAAATGAAATGTAGCCAAATGCACCATGTATTGTTTTTCATACCAGTTTTGAATGCTCAAATTGAACCAATGAGCAGTCAGTTTGATCCCTAGAACTTCGAAAGTGATTATTCAGCAGATTAGCCTGAGATTTCATCCTGCATAGCCATTGAGCGCGCAGTTTTGGCAGCTTCACATGCACAAAATAGTGTTAACAAGAACCCAGAGATGCTGTCCAAGATGTTGCATCAGGTTGCCATGGCATTTTGTTGATCAAATCCTCTGCAATATCAACCCAGTTTGCACGTCCAAGTAGGTCAATCATACAGTTATAATGCTCTACCGTTGACACAATCACATGATCCAGGGCCACTGAAACAAATAGATGATAGCCCTCATCAATTAAGCCTGCGTGACTACAAGCTGAAAGTGTGCTAAGAAAGGTAACATCATTAGGTCTCACACCGCCAAGTCTCATTTCATGAAATAAGTGAAGGGCTTCTTTGCCATATCCATGCTGGGCAAACATTGTTATCATTGCATTCTGTGTTATCACATCAAAGCCAAAGACATATCCGAAAACACGAACAGCTTCCTCCAGGCATCCAAACTTGCCATACATAGTAACAAGGGCAGTTGCTACCACAATGTCTAGCTGATATCTACATGCTATTATGAGACTATGCACCTTCTTACCCCTTACTAAAGCTATCTGATCTGCACATGCATCCAATATCCCAACAAAGGTAAGCTTATCAGGTTTCATGGATTCCTCTTGCATCTGGTCTAAAAGTTTAACAGCCTCCTTGAGGTGGCCCGCCTTAGCATAACCTGTGATCATAGCATTCCATGAAACAACATTTCTTTGAGGCATTTGGTGAAAGATATCTAATGCTTCCTTTACAAGTCCTTGCTGGGAGTAAGCAGAGATCATGGCAGTCCAAGCCACTACATCCTTCTCAGGCATTCTATCAAAAAACCAAAGAGCATCCTCAAGTTTCCCCTGCTGTGCATAACCAGATACCATTGTTGTCCAAGAAACCACATCCTTGTGTGGCATTTGCTTAAAAAGCCGGAGCGCATCGGCCAGCTGTCCATGTTGAACACAGGCAGAAAGCATAGTGTTCCAGGAAAACAAATTCTTCTGTGGCATTTGATTAAACACTAAAAGGGCATCCACAAGGCAACCATGCTGAACATGACCTGAGAGAATACTGTTCCAGGATATCATGTTCTTCTGAGGCATAATCTCAAACAAGCTAACTGCTTTTCTAAGCTGACCCCAGTGGACACATGCTGAAATTATGGCATTCCATGAAACCACATCCTGCTCAGGCATCTGTTTAAAAAGCATCAGTGCTACCTGAAGATATCCATGCTGACCATACATGGCAATCAATATGTTCCAAGAGTAGACATTCCACTCATATATCTGAGTAAAAGCCATGTGTGCTTCTTGCAAAGCTCCACAGTTTCCATACATTTGAACAAGCAGGTTGCCCACGTACCTATCCTGTTCCAACCCCATCTGTATGATCTCAGAGTGAAAGACCTTACCCATGGAGAAATCCCCCGTCTCTGTAAAATGCCGCAGGCGACTTGCAATACTGTTCACACCCAAAACCCTGTTAGGTTTATGCCGAAATGGCTCCAATATTGAACTCATTCCATGTTCAAGTGCATCATTCGCCTGTTCTGCGTGCATGCATCTGCTACTTCCACTCGTAATTTTTGTTTTAGTTTTGAGCACGGCAGATGCCATTATTTGATCTAGACCATTCTGACCTCTGAACACCACCAACAAACGCAATCGAACATGCCGTTCTGCTCATCACGTTCCCAAAGATCATGGAGCTCTTGAAAGAAAAGAATGGGTTTTAATCTTGGTTTCTTTCAGAGCAAGCCTTAAAATTGAATGGTGGTATCTCCATTTTTTTTAAGGGCAACTTTTAGTGCCGTTCATGCCGAAGGGCAATTTTGTCACGATGCCGAAGGGCAATTTTGTCACGATGCCGTTCATTTGAAAGTTAAGCCATTCACTAAAAAAATTTGCAAATGTAACAAACAAGCACATCTTTGACACAAAAGCAAAAATTACTTCACATATATTTCGCATATAAAGTTTAAAAGCCTTCATATTAGTATCCAAAATAATAATGGGCTTGAAGTTTACAATAGCACCATGCGGCGTTTTTTATGATCCATCCAATTGGCTGAAGATGATATAGTAATTCCAACATTGGAGTCAAAAGAGGCACTTCATAATGTTAGTTATTCATATTCTCTTGATCATAAGCAAGAGGAGCAACTCTTTAGGGACATCGCAAGTGTCCTGTCCGAACTATCACAGTTACAAAATAGTAAAGATGTGTTAGGTCAAGAATTTGAATCTTCAGCTATTGTTAAGGAGGGAACTGGAGCATCAAGTTTTCGGGATCTGGCTGGAAAAGTACAATGGATGTCTTAATCTATCCGTATAAGTTTAGATAATCATGTCTACAGGGAAGAGCTTGAACTGTAGCCACTATTTGATGTACATTTTACCTATGAGGAACAAGATAAAATAGTTGGTCGGATAATTGGGACTACAGGAGCAGAAATCTTACAGTCAATGATTCCGTGGGTGAATACTGCACTTACAGAAGAAGAACCTACAGAAGAAGCAATGCGGATTTAAATTCAAAGAAAAGTCTTGCATGATAAAATTTGTCTGCAGCAAAAACGATATGGGTGGATCACTGCAGCAAAAAAGAATTGGGCGGATCAATCCATGCCATGTCGTGTTGGTCTTTGTTAAATGGGAAAAAGCGGCAGCAGGTTTGTAAAGCGCGGTGCAGTAGTCTTCTTCTTTCTCTGTTACGAAATTTTCAAGATTCACAATTCACTTTTTTTTAAATGTTTAATTATTAATGCTAGTGGTTTTGGTTAGAGTACTTATTATTTGAAATGGTTGGTGGTAGTATAGCATAGGTATATTAGGTAGGTATTGTACTATGGTTGTCCATTGTACATGGATTATGTATATGATAAAGAAATATTATAGCATTAATAGAAAATATACACCTAAAACTAATTTATTTATTTTTTTAAGGTCGTCGTTCAATTGAAGGGCAACATTTGTGAGAGTCGTTCAAGTTGAATGGCACTTTTTTTACCTTGTCGTTCATTTGAATGTCAAGAAACAAGACAACCGTTCTTTGAAGGGCCAGAGGCCTCTTGAAGGGCATTGAAGGCTTCAAATTTAAGGCATGTTTCAGAGCCATTCATCTGCAGGATATTCCCGGTATTGTCCCAGGTCAATGGCCATAAGCATTTTGACCCAAAATTAAAAAACATGAACCAATGGTGCAAATTGAAACATATGGTCTACAAATAATATTGCGCAGTCTATTCAGAAACAACTATTAAACCTACAAAAATAAAAAAAAATTGTCTCCATCTTCACTGCCTCTGCATTCCGACAGGGCACCAACCCCTGGACTCCAGTTCCTCTGATGAATCGCCAGCCCTGCCGAACTTGAAACCTGTTGCTGTTGTTGAAGGAACGGTCCTTCAGGCCACAAGCCAAACCTGAAGCTCAAATGCATGTAAGAATTCCATAAGCAGACGCGCTTCACCTTGCACAACAGAAAGCAAAGAACACCATCGACCTCCAAAGGCTGGAGGAATCGAAGCTCCATTCAGCACCATCGCCCTCCAGAATGTATATTCAAGGCTGCACAAAATACCTCAAGCCCTGGAAGCCAAGAATTCGCCCCTGAAACCCAAAAATCTGCCCAGATTCTCCTATTGCTTTCTATTGCATTCCTGCTCCAACCGCAGTCCCCTAATTCCATAATGAATCCGCTCGCTGCGCCTTTGCTGCCAGAATGAATGCTCTGTCATCAACAAAGATGCCCAGACAAGCCTTGCCAGGAAACCCCGCCTCCTCTAGGAAATAACGTCCCGGATTTCAAACTGAACAAAACTTTCTCTATCTTGGGTCTTCTCACTGCCCGCCCTCCACCGCCCCTGGTCTGCCAAGAGAAACTCTTAAAATTGTCCCCTGCTCTACACAGGATCACCAAAGAGACAAATCCTAAACCTAATTAGAAAGCATTGTGAAAGCCTATCCATACCCTACAATTTGGGATAACAACTCACTAACCATGGCAAGAATAAGAATATACTTGCAAACACATCAAGATTAAAAATGAGACCTCTAAATGAAAACAAGTTGCACAAAGATGCCAAATTATACGGTTTGGGTATACAATATGTGCCAAGAATCTTAGTCCCAACCTTTGCCAGAAGTGCCTCCATCAATACGAAACTAAATATTGCAGGTTTATATATTACGTATAATTTTCGGATTTTCTATATCTCTCGTGGTTTCGTAGGTTTAGTACAAGCAAATAGTTGCTTGTACTAATGTAACGTCCACCGGGCTGGTCGCGGTTCATCAGATAAGGGGGAATAACAGACCAAAAGCGTTACCTTAATTATATTAAGGCCAGATTCGACTTGGGTAAAGTGTCATTTAAGCCTCAACCAATTTTGCAATGGAACGTCATAACTGGCACCTACTTTCTAATTCCATTATAGCACTTAGCAATTATCAATACACTCTCCAGAAAACCAAAAGCACTCCGGTTTAACTTTAAAGCACTCGATTAACTGGCAGGGAGGCATAAGCATGCTACATGTGTCCATTTTTGGAACCTATCAAAGTATCTACACTAGATACTTCAGGATTGGGTACTATTTCTTTGTTCTTTTAATCAAAACCAATTCAAAAGTTCAAATTAGAAGTCAAAAATATGTTAATGTTCAAGATTAATGTAAAGACAACATTATTGGAGGTTAAAATGAATGCATCCAATTTAACACTTATTAGTTATTGCGACATTAAACAAGTACCCAAGTACCCAGTGTTGGGTACTTTTTTTTATGCTATCTAAATAATACTTTTTAAGGTACACTGTAGTATGCTTTTGCCCAAGAGTCATCCCCTGTCCTTTAGAATTTGAGTTAAGTGAGATTCCTCGTGTAAGTTCAATTTTGAGTCATAATCTCAAACAAGCCATAAATTAAGTGAGAGACAAATCTTGCTTTTTATGAATTGCCGAAGTCAATTCATAAGAAGGATCAAATCTGGACAGTTGTAGATAGGTTGTGTAAACAGGTTCACGTTATTCCATGTAAATGGAGTATCACAACTGCTCAAGCAAGCAAACTCTTTATGAAGGAGATATTTAGGATTCGTGGCATGCCTGGCGCAATTATAACAGATAGGGATCCATTATTTTGCAACATATTTTTGTTAGGAGTTAAGAAGAATCTAAGTACAACTTTAAGGTTTGCTATAGCCTATTATCCCCAGACGGATGGGCAAACCGAGGTGGTGAACTGTATAATTGATGATCTGCTGTGAACTTATGTAATGACAAAGTCAATGAAAAGAATCTCTCTATCTTTTGGAGTTTACTTACAAAAACAACATTCATTCGTTTACCAAGAGAACCCCTTTTGAAGTGGTATTTAGATATTCCTTGGAATATCCAATTACGAAAATAAGAGGAGAAATGCTTGATTCAAATGAAGCAATAAGTGAATTTGCAGGGGTGAGGATAGTCTTACCCTGGTTTCGGTGATCCCGGAGGTGGAAATTTTGGCCTCCGGCGACGGATTCCGTTCCCGGGGCCCCTGCTCAAGGGGGGTTCACCGTTTTTTCCGTATAACCTATGTGCATGCACGGGGAGGGGGTTTTTTTGACCCATTTACGTACATATATGTCTGGTAGGGGGTCCTTTTTTGAGAATTTTGGGCATTAGCCTAGGTAAAATTTATTCGGAAGGGGTCAAAATTGGCTTCTTAAAAATTCGTATACGGGGGATTTTTTGCTACCCCTTGCACGCACATGGCATTCCCCCCCTTTATACGAGTGCATCCCCCGTGATGACATTGCCAAAAGATGCAAACAAATTAAAATCATCATGCTCCACATCTCACTAAGCAAAAAACTTAACAGCCACGATAGGCAAGCGAATGAAAGACTCAAATAAGATTGAAAACGAAAAAAGAAAAAAACAACACTCAAGCTCGATCTTAGGGAAGACTTCTCCCTCAGTTCTATCAATTGACGTACACACTCGGGGGAGCTTGGCCTAACTAGTATGAAGTTAATAACACTTTCTCTTTTCCCCTTCAGTTCTATGTATTGACTTGCACAACTTCGTAAACAAAACTCATGGGCTAAAAAAACGACACCCTGTGTTCAAACAAAAATGATCCGACACGAAACGACGAAACAAAAACCACGAAGACACAATTTTGTGCCACCGGAGGGCAGCCCCTCGTGCGCAGCACCTTGTTTTCTTTATGCATGTTTGAAGGGACAATCTTCGGAATGAAATGTATAGGGTTAAGTCATCTGGGATCCCTTTCCAGTTCTGGAAGGGAATCTTCTCGACCGGCAACAGCCCGGAGCGAAATTCCCTACCAAACCAGAAAGGGAGCCAGATTGCTTACTCCTACAATATAACAATCGGGGATAACTTTTGAGTGCTTGGCACTGTAATCTGTTGCAGTCCGATGAAGCAGGATATGGCTATGAAACTTTCGATGAAGCTTGGCTATGGCTATGAAGCTTGGCTTGGCTATACATCTTTCGATGGAGCTTGGCTAAGGCTTTCGATGCAGTCCGTTGAAACGGGATTTGCTGCTGAAATTTCACAGCTGCTCAAGATTAGGAAGTGCAATTAGGTTCTTAATGACCGGTTGAACCTGTAACAGGGAATAGCTCCAAGCGTCGTAAATATCACATGGTGTCGTGTTTGAGCCAAAAAAAACACGGGAATTTTTGGGACTTAACCGATTTTTTGGGTGTTATCGTGCTTGAGCCAAAAAACACTCGGCGTTTTCTTTTTTTTATGGTGGCTCAAACAAGACACCGTGTGTTATTTACCAGGTTTGGAATAGCTCGACCAGATTATGATTCCCTGATATTGATAGATGCTACGTGGCCGCACAGTTATGCACCACCGGAAGAAAGCTCGACCCGATTGTGGGTTCTTTCATGACTCATTAATAATTAGACCCGATTGTTATATTGTTTTTTGTGACAATTTGGTTCTATTTTCAACTCACGATGACGTGAGATTTGCAAGCCTAAAATATCGACACGTATTAGATGAACAAAAAAGGCGCGACCTCCGTATTTCCTATATATACAAAACCCTAGCTCGTTGTTTAGTTTCTTCCGACATGGCTCTGGACGATTCTTCTGATGACGAAAATCCTTCGAACACAGATTTTGTGGATAGCTTTCATATCGAGGATCAAGACGACGAACCTGTTTCAATTGCTGAACTTCCTTTGTGGACCTCTGATGAAAGCAAATTTGGCCAGAAAAAGAAAATTGGAAATTATCACCTGCGGGGCAAAGGAAAAAATGGGCTTCCCATTATGTGTGGCATCACTGCGTGGAAGATAGACTACCGTCGTAATACACCCGTTTTCTTTGTCAGGGACATGAAAGGAAACTGGTAAGTGACTTTACGAATAATTCAATTTTGGCATTGTGATTGAAGAGCATGGGCTGCAATGAATTTCGGTGCCAAGGAGGAGGGCAATGTCCCTTTTGCAACTCCGAACGCTTTTATCCATTGTTTTTATAAAATATAGAGGAAGAAGCCAAACATTACGTTGCAACTATACGAACAGAACGTAGAATACTATGCCCTGTTCCTGATATGATTTATTAAATGTCTTCTTTTCATGTGTAGGATTCGTCTGGGGAGGCCTAAAACGGCATATGCCAAAGGCGCCTTCAGAAGTATCTGCATTGCAGGTCATTTCATTAGTTTTGTGAAGAAGAACCTGTTTGCAACACAGAAAATTGTTATGGAGTACTTGCGAAAAATTTGCAGGTAGATGCTGTGGGTGTCATTATTACCTTAGATATATAAGACATGTTTTTGGTACAGTTAACAATGAACACCATAATTGCATATAATTGCAGTTGGTCAGAAACAGAGCTCTCTATTGGGGACATTCTTGAGCATGCTATGCTTATAAAAGAAATAGTTAACAGAGATGAAGATCTTGAAAGTGCAGATGTAAGTGTACCTTTCTCTACTTGACTTTGATATTGGAGACTATGCATATCAAAAACAAGTTAAACTATTACTGCCTTCCAGTTGCACTGTCTGAAACTGTGGTTTTTTAATCTTGAAAAGAAATTGCGATTCTGTTTTTGACAGAACCAGTTGGTACCTAGTGTTTTAAAGGACATGTTTATTGCAGATTATTAAGGGCTTAATAAGGAAACGTGTGGGCCTCCCTTTAGTCTCAGTAGCAAAAAAGCGCAAAGTTATATTGCCAAAAGGTGACATTGTCGATGAGGATAAGGAGGAAGAGGAATCGGAGGAGGAAGAGAAAGGCGACGACGACGATGATGACAATGACGATGAGGAGGAGGAAGATAATCAAGAGGCAGTATGTGCAATTTGTGATGATGGAGGAAAGCTGGTGTGGTAAGTACTACCATAGTTCTAAGATTCTGAAGTGTGACATATATCCATACATGAATGAAACTTTGCATGGCAGCTGTGATGGTCCATGTTTGCGCTCCTTTCATGGAACTAAGTCTGCTGCAGCGGAATTGACTTCAAACTGTCGATCTCTTTGCCTCGATGAATCTGAAGTCAAGGTTGGTAAACAACGTTTGATGTTTGGAGTGCTGCGTCAGTTTCTTTATATGTATATGCTGTCTTGATACAGGAAAATACAAAATTCTATTGTTTGAACTGTAAATACAACCAGCACCAATGTTTTGCATGTGGAAAACTTGGAGCATCTGATGGTGAATCCAAAGAGGTATCTATGGTTTCTATTAATTGAAAATTCATATATTGCAGTGTTATTATGGATCAGATTAATAAATATTAAAGTATATTTCAGCAGGAGGCCTAGTCAGATAATCTTGAATACAGGATATTCAACTTGTTTGATTGTAGCATTCACGTCTCAATACTGTGTGCAGGTTATTCTCTGTGATGTGGCATTCTGTGGCCGCTTTTATCATCCAAGCTGTGTCTCGCTGCCAGATGATTTTGTCAGTGGAAACAAAGCATTTACGTGCCCGCTTCACAAATGTAAGAAATGCAATGAAGTAGACAAGAAGGATTGTGAAGACAACAGATTGTATATGTGTCGTCGTTGTCCAAGTGCCTGGCATAAGAAATGTATCAAAGAGTGAGTTTTACCTGGCTAGATTGAAGATTTTTTAAAAACTTTTCTAATGTGACTATTCTCTCAGCAAGATAAAGTTTGACGGAGATTCTGAAGAAAGTGATGATGAAGACGAACGGGAAGTAAGGGGTTGGAAATTGTATAAACCTAAGCAAGGTTGTGCACGCATAATGTACTGTCTGTAAGTATGTCAATGAAGCTGAAATGATTATCTAGGGTAGATTCTTGTGTTCTGTGACATTGATGGAAATTTTGGATTTCATTGACAGGAAGCATATCATACTTGAGGATTTGGGGACACCAAAACGTAACCATTTACGGTTTCCTGAACCTCCGGCAGTAACAAAAGCAGCTCATCCAGTTCCTGCTTTGAACAAACTAAAGAAAAGGACACCCATCAATACAAAGGACCATGCGAAATCCGAGGACGTTCTGTTGAAAAGTAATAAAGATGTAATAGAGGATGGTGTAAGAGTCGAAGATTCAGTGGTGGCAACTGAAGCGAAAAAGGTCGTAGGAGATTTTCTGCCCCCCAAAAAGAAGGGACCAGTATCGTCTGTTGCAAATGGAAGCCTGAATTCTAAGGAGGATGTCACCATAAGGTCCACAGCTATAAAGCTACCGTCTTATGCAGAAACTGAAGTAAACAAAGTGTAAGTCTGGCCTAATATTTCACTTTGTTAATTAACTTCTACATTTAAATGTCTTTTTTTCATACGTTTCTGGTGTGTATGCTCATTGTACACAGCGTTTATGCTATTATTGCAAAGTCAAGGAAGGAGGTTACAATGGATTATATTCAATCAAAATTGACAACTCCAAGCACAGTTACTCATGGTTTGAACAAGAGTATTCAATTGGGGAGAATTGAATCTGCATTACGTGTGGGTTTTCTTTGTCTTTTGGCTTGATTTAATCAGCCCCGTGCAGTAAATTGGACAAATGGCTAAGTATGATTTAAGCAGGCATTTCACAGAGCTGCTGAGTGTTTCAAGAGTCCTGGTGGACGAGAGGAAGCACAATGCATACTTCCACCTGCTTCTTTGAAGTATCTTGAAGGTTCCAAGGTTAGATCCCATTTGCAAAACTAGTTTCCTTATCTGTTTACCACCATTGTTTGATCTGTATAAAGCATAAAACAATTCACCTTTTACCTGAGTTTGATTATCGTATTTATCATTTTTAATGATCTCAGGTTGCCAAAAGTAAACTCAAAATCCATTTCGAGCGAACTTTATTGGTGCTTCTTGATGCTTGTATTTTTCATTTCTTGCCCCTTAACCATGCATGCACATTCAGATTCAGTTGGGCAACAACTGTAGATTTCAGTTGTCTTAGAGGTTCCAACTTTGAACTGTTAACCGAAATTTGAGTGGGCAAGGAACATGCATTAATATTAACAAAAGATTGTTAATCAAGATTGGCTTAACCATGCTTAGAATCTTCCTGAGTTCTGGTTGTTGGAATGCCTATAAGATTCTGGGTATAATTTTGAGAAGAAATAAACAAATGTCTGCAAGAAATTGGATAGGTTTTTTAGGCAAATAAATGCTGCTTTTTGAACCAAAGTTGGGTATTGGAAGTTCTATTTTATAGATTCTGATGTCTTTTACATTACCGACCTTCCATCTTTCATCTATTATTCTTTGATGATCATTTTTACTTTCTTAGAAATCTCCAAGGCAGTGCCTTTTTTCCAGTCGGATTTTTGGCACTAGTTGCTCCCTTGATTGCTATCAGAAAGAGGCTAGATGACTTGGACTAGAATGGTTTTTATGCTGGGGGTTTTATGCTGGGGGTGTGCTCATCCCCTTGCTTGAGAAATTGACGTCCTTGAAGTGCCATCCCTTTCTGACTTTCAAACCTAATTGGTTGGGATAGCAAAGCAGTGGAACTTACCTTCTATCATAGAAGTCTGTACGTGTAAACCTTTTGCAAACTATTCAGGATCTGTCAATTACGTTATGGGACCTTAAATTGCCTCATTCCTACTAGAGTAGACGGAATGTTCACAAGTAATCCAAGCACCGAAATGAAGCCATTGGTGGTGATGTTGAGGAAATTGGAGGTCCTTTGGAATCTTCCGTGGGATACCGTGTTTAGCCCGGTGATACCTTATTGAAGAATTTGTTCTAAAAACTGTTGGGAAGCCCAATTAGCTGACACTTATGTTAATTTATCACTGCCTCTTGATCTGCAAATTTCTAGCTGATCTTTTGATGTTTGTGTTTCACAATGATGCTTCTGATGCTAAAGCATATGCTGTTGAAGTTTTACAGGATACCTTAAAAGTATATCTAGCACCTTTTCTACACGGCAAGCGGTATAGTTCTTTTGGTAGACATTTTACTCAAGTTGACAAGCTGAAAAAGGTGATGCCCAATATTCATCTATTGAACAGCATTGACTTCTGTGCATACAAGAGCTCAGATTTGTTTGCAATTGCTGCATCTTTTTTAGAAGTTCGCAATATTAACAGTGTGTTGATAATTCTGCCTTGTGATTTCTTATGACTGAAATTGTGAAAATCAATGCAGATTGTTGACAAGCTGCACTGGTATGTAGAACCGGGAGACATGGTATGTAATATTGAGGAAATTTATAGTAGATTCTTGAGTAGATCAATAGTGACTAGGAGATGGGTGTCCTCCTTATGGGTCTTTTGTACACGTTAATAAATCCTCCCTCCCTCCCTCCCTCCCTCCCTCCCTCACATGTGCGCGTGCGTGCATGCGTGCGGGCAGAGACACATACACATAAAACAGTCCTAGGAAAAGAATCTTGGCAGAAAACAAAAGGAATTAATGCTAGTGCTGATATTTGGGACTTATTTCAGAGTGGTCATAATGCATTTTTCTTGCGTTATCAAAGCTCTAGGAGGCAAATGACGCATGCAGAATCGGAATGTTGTTTGTGCTTCATTTCAAGTGTTTTTGCTGAGTTAGAGTTATATGAGGATGTTGCTATAACTGAGATAACTGAGAGCACATTGGATAATTTGATACATGTATTGTGGTTTAAATGTCTTTTAGACTGATGCTCTTGTGGACCTATTAATTGACATTGCTTTTTTCTTCATTTCATTTCTCACCGCCTACTTTCCTCCCTGTTTTTGCAATGATCAGGAGGCTTATGCCCTCCTGGCATTATGTCCTTGCAGGTTCAAATGCTGAATATACTTAGTCTTGTAGGCCCTATGGCTCTTCAGGAGGTTAATAATCTCATCTGCATAAAAGCAAATTTGTAGGATAAATGGCCATAAGAGTACAATGATGCAAATTGACAGGATTACAGAAAATGCAGTACCTACATGGAAGTGTTCCTTTCTTGAAAAGAGTCACCATATGCAGAATGCAATTGAACTCGTACCATGGTATGTAGGACACCTCAAGAATGCAGGGAGATGTGTTGAGGATTGTCCAGCATCTTATGTCTTGAGCATCAGACTGACATTATTGTGACATGATTGTCCCTTATTCATTTACCAGCATCGAATTGTCCAGCATATTGGATCTTGAGCATCAGATTGACCTTTAGCGTGACATGATTGTCCTTTTCTCATAGGATTAATGGGTTCCTGATAGAAGTATTATGAATGGGGCATTGCTTGTTGATGCTGTTGAGAAGATACTGACTGAACCCTGGGCTTCTCAGGTAGTAGATTTTTGCTGTGGAGCAAACGATTTTTCTAAGCTAATGCATGAAAAGCTTATGAGGA
>JAANSK020312708.1:0-19135 GCA_011763485.2 Isoetes engelmannii
ATGCTAAGAATAGTGCCATAAGGGGTTTTAGACCTAATCAATTGTAGGCTTATAGGGAACAGGTTCGTGCCCAAAGTAGAATTGTATTTATGCCTGAGTAGAATTGTATTTATGCCTGCCGGGCAACCGTTACAGAAGCAGATTTAATAGTTACAAGCTTTGTGTTAAATTAGTTGTGCATACAATAAGAACCCATAGTAGATTCGCTTCTACTTCCTGCATCTCCTCCGGACTCTAAAGTTACAAAGATTTAGTGAGTATTGATTAAAAGATGCTTGCCTTTTCAGTTACAAGCGTCCAACATTTACAAACCCAAACATTGCCCAGCAACGCTGGGCACCGTTACTAGTATTCTATAATGTGATTAATAATATTGAATTGGGCCAATTATATACATTTTGTTGTTTATTCGTAAATATTATTCTATCGAAAAGGGGGACACGGCAGCATTAAGATCCAAACGAGAACAACGTACAACTCCGAGAAGTCTTTCTGGAAGCTCATCTTCTGAATCAGCCTGAATAGATAGATGCTTATTAGCTCCATGAATTGAAATATTCAGACGTAGTTTGTAGTAAATTACCCTTAAAAAGAAGGCCATATCAACTACCAATGCTGATATAAAACCGAAGACAATACTCATCACTCTTCGCACTATTCCAGATGATCCCATGTCAACATCTATTTCGATGTAATTTCTGCCTTTGTAATAATTATACTGCAGTATGCTTCCAAGTAGCACAGCCCTTGATCCCACTGCCTTCTTTACAATCCAAGACCCCTGTGTACAGTACATTGATATTGCAACTACATAAATTTAAATGTGTTGGTTCTACTCAAAGACTTGTCAATCCTTACCTCTGGCACTGCAGGTAGAAGGGCAAGCTTTTCCCTGCAAAATGCCTCGTCGCCAGAGATAAACTTTTGCAGGATTGGTTCCTGATGAACTCCCGTGTTTGTGACAAAGTAAAATATTAGACTGTAATAGAAGGATCCATGAGCAACCTGGAGAATTGAAACTTCCTTGTTAATTACTACTCCTGTCTGGAATCTTGTTCTACATTATTGTCCAAAAGACTAACCTGCAAATTGAAAACAAAGTAGAACAAATCTTTCTCCATAGATGTTTTCTGCGGGAACGATTGCATAAGGTATTTCAATAACTGCTAGAGATGTATTGAATTTGTAATTCCTAGTAGTGTCAAAGCCACACCTGCATAATGCTTTCGTCTCTGGAGGCTACATGACCAACTTTGTTGTTTGCCTTGAACCAATCAACAGCAAGGAGTTGAAATATGGGTGTCCCAGCTGGCGTCTTAAACAAAAGACATGGGCTCTGTTCATTATCCATCCTTACGCACAATGTCATCTAGAAAAAGTAAACTTACTAGCAGCCCATCAGCAAGAAAATTTGCTCCCCTCAGATAGAATTCTCTGTTATCAGGCTCCGAGCAACAATTTCTCCCATCTAACAATGGGCCTCTGTGGATGGAACCTTTGAACTGAGACAAATGTTCACAGCCAGCTGCAATACCTGAATACAAGCTAGCAACTTAAAGATAGTTTCTTTCTTATTATTCGTGTCCATTGTATGGTACCTGATAAGCCATTTGGCACTCCAGATGCATCTTCTCTATTGCTTCTGATATATTCTGGAAGATTCTGAACCATACCAACTCATTAACAAGATACAGAACCTCAGACAGCAATAGCCCATCAAAATTACCAACCTCTGAACAATCTGAAAGTTGTTCCATTCTAGCGTCAACAAAATCATCAAGATCTGCATCGGTATATACCGACACAGGCTGGCTATACAACAGAGATGGACTACTTGGCAGTTGTCGAAGCAATTCTCTAGTCATAAAACTGGATGGTACACGACGTGCTGCAAAGTACTCCCGTAGACCTTAAAATCAAAACATGCCTACGTATTCAGTTTCAGCACCTAAATTTCCGAAGATGCAGTACACTACACAAACTTGAAGGCATTCCAAGGTCAAGTTTATCAAATTATAAGCATTCTTAGCTCCTTTACAGTCGTTGTTTAATACTTGCCGAATGGCCAATATGTTTCTAACATAGTAAATCCTTAAACAGATCCAGTTAATTTACATCCTACCAGCAACAGTGCTCAGCAGTTTGTCCTGAAGATATCTGGAATGGCTCTCGAATAATAAAGTTGAACCATCATCCATATCTAGCACGCTTTCAACCAAAGAGCAAGGTCTACCACTCGCGCTCGCCTTTAGTGGTGTGATAATATATCCTCCGTCTGATATTGACTAAAATAATTCGTAATAAACTTCCTATAAAGTTGAGATCCAGCATTTCTTAGAGACGAAGGATTGTGCACTTACTTCGTATTAAGGCTCTAAGATGTCCATTCCGTGTGATATGCTGAGGAATAGACCTGTAAAATATGGCTGAAAGTGGACATAAGTAGCTACCAGAAGCTTTTTTTCTGTTTTTTCTTCTTCTTTACAAACAGAAAATACATACAGTATATTCCGTTTTCATGATGCTCCCATCTTCGGAACACGCAAAAGTCTCTGGGCTGAAACCATCTAAGGAAAATGGATTATTAGCAGAACCTATCTCAGGGCCAAAAAAAGGTTGCGTACAAGTTCATTTTGAAAGAGATCTTAATATGATTTTAAATTAGCATGATAGTTTATCAATGAGTCATTATGTGTAGCTTTCCTTGACCACTAGGTGCATTATACGACGCTATGGTACATAATAATACAGACCTCAATAAATATTCATCTTTGCAACACCAACAGTAATCAAGTCAATTTGGAGCATACCTTGAAAATTGTCTTAAGCATAAATGAATAATGTCACAATGCCTATCAACAACTTGTAGGACAGAGCCTGATTCAACTGCATGATCCCACCTGGAAAATGTAGGCTAGTTAGCTTCTACGCTAGGTATAATTTATATACGAAAGTGCCTTGATGTCTACTTACTGAAAGCGATCATCATTATAACTCATAATTATGTCAAATATTTCACTAGCCTGTGCCTTCACAATTCCAACCGCTCTTCTAACAGGCAGCTGAGTGGGAATTGAAAGTTAAAATCTTACAATTCGAAGCTCTCACACCGTTTCATTTCAAATTTACCTTATGTTTGTAGGCGAGAACATTGATTTCCTCAAAGAACCGCAGCCCTAGATAGCAGTTCAGCGTTATGAGTTTAAAATCTTGTATAATGAGGTGTATGATGCTTACCATTTTTGCAATGCGCCAGTTTCCATTTAGATTCTTTTTTTAAAGTAAACTGGAATAGCAGAGCATTGTTCGAGTTTTCATCTGTGACAATCAGAAATTCATCAGAAGCTTATTTTGTTAGGTTTGACCAACCGCAAGCAAGTTACTACATTTTGCCACTTGAGCATGGCGTTAAAAAAGCTATACAGCAGAAGGATCAATCACCAAGGACAAGCAAACATTACTAAACAGCACTCAGTGTCTTTTCCCAGATGACTTGGTCAGTAGACATGATTGCATTCAATTGAAGAGAACTCATTGTAATTATATGTCGAATCTAAGGCTCCTTTTCACATCAGTAAATTAGCAGGCCATGAAAGACAACTTCCTCCATGTGCTCTCCAGCTCCCAGAAACTGGTTTTTCTGCCTAAGCCTTATGTTTTCAAATTCATAGCTTCACATACTTTCTTGGGAATGCCATGTGCCATTATGGTCGACCATTTTTCCACAAGGATTCTCCCTATAGTTATGCTATATTTACTGGCAACTCAAAATCTTTCTTGTTCATTTACACCTCTGCCTTTGCACAATGCCATATTGTCATTTGTAACGATACATCATAACAAGAATAAGGTGCTGCTACATACGGTCTATGTCTTGAATTTTTCAGGATCATGCCCCAACTTATACCGGGCACCACTGTATCCATAAACGCATAAATGTGAAGGAAAGAACAGTCACGGACAGTTCTTGAAGAAACTAAGCCAATGAGTATATTGCTTTGCAATGAAGAGCTCCTGAGCATGTCAAAATATCCAGAGTCTATATGCATGTTTTCTGGTATAGCACCATACTTTAAACATATTTTAAATAGCTGAAAACTGTAACAGAGGAAAAATATGATCACCTCCATTTGCAGCCTGATTTCTACAATTTATTTGCTGCTGTCCTGAAGTACCCTCCAATATGGAGCTTATCAGGAAGAGTGTCTTCGCATCCCTATTTCCACCAGAAGACGGACTGTTTTCAGGAGTTTCTATTGTGAAATATTTAAAAAAGAGTACACTTCTAAAATAGAAGACATACGGATCATGATTGAGACATTTGTTGGTGCTTCCAAGGGACCATAAATTGAGCAGTTGATGTATAAGCTACAGCCAGAAAATAGAAGCAAACGCATATAAGGATTCACTTATTCAAAAGCGATAAAAACCTATGTAATTGGGCAGTACACAAAAACTTTCAGTTATCATCATTGATTGTACTACCTGTTTGGAAAATTAAGGTGCGCAAATTACATCAAATTACCATAAGGTGTATTTACTTGGAAAGAAACTATAAAAATTAAGATACATGCAAAGAATCATGTGTCAATGTCGACTTTAGCACTTGCTGAGCTTGCCTTCAGCTCACCATATCTTAGGAAAATATCCAATAACTAGAAACAAATCTATGATACAAATGTCATAACTACTTCTGCATCATTATCCAGCTCTACAAACAATTAGTACAATGTTTTGCTAACGAGGAATACTTGTGGATAGCCTATAGTTAAGTTGTATATTGTTCGAACACAATATTTGCAGCTAAGGATTGTTATATTGCCTGTGGGCTTGACAGATCCAACTAGAAATCAACTTCTATGAACATAATTAACATGATCAATTTTGATTATTCAGTATATGAATAGAGCAACTTGTACGCAAACCATTGTCTTAGATAACACTGACCTACCAACTGCGTAGCATACATACAAAGACTTCACGGAATTTTGGGAATGTATTCCCATTTACCTATCTGATCTATGATATGAGTGTCATATTAATATGGATCTGTATTGATCTGATTGTTACCTTTCCCGGTGCTGAGGTCAATGCTTTCATCCACTCCGCTGCTTCTTGCGAACTGTTAGCACCAAGCTGCCAATGTGGAAAGTAAACTGAATTATTTTCAGGACATTCGACTCTCAAAGATAGGCATTAGAAAGACCAGACAAATGCAAGCTGCAAACCCAACAACAAAAAATGGCCAAGCTTGACGTCAAACTGTAGTAATCAGATACTTACTGCTATTTCTTGTGTATAGTCACATGCACTATATAGACGGAATGTGTGGAGAACCTGCAGGAAGAACAGGATTACTGTCACAAGCTAGAAAACATGGTGATCTATAAACACAGTGATTATTAACCCTCAATGCTGTGGGTGAAGTAAACTGACAGGTAAAATTGAATGATTGCAACCTTAGCACCAAAAAGTCTTCTACCCATCTCGAAACCCAAACTGATGGTTTCATGACAGTACCGAGGAGACCACAGGGATCATATTTCAGGTTAAATCAGAAAAAATCATATCTTTCTATTCAACATTATCAATGCCTGATTTACTGCATTTAGCATCAAATTATGAACTTGGATGGTTGGACAAATGCATATAGACAATTGTTCTTACCGCCCCATTCACCATCTGCCGTCCTGTATCTTCAATATGATAGTTTGCATCCAACATGCTGCATCGAAGTGGTACCTATAACAACAGGATTAGGAATTGCAGGTGTAGTGCATTGTAGTCAATAAAGCACACAAGAGAGCACATCGTGTTAGCAGAAGTTTAGAGATGCACAAGAAGATAATTCTTTCTTTGTATCACAGGTGCTGCATTCAACTCACCTGCATACTGATAGGGCTGCTAAATGAAGAAGGTAAAATCTTACTAACATATAAGATAGCCAATTATGCACGTTGACCATGTCAGTTTCATGCATTTGCTTTGTGCCAAGCGCCAGTTTTGTAGTCCTCACTAATCTACAATCCTCATACCGCTGAACATATACTTATTCAGACTCAGGAAAATACAATTAAGTGAGCAATGCCTACCAAATCATGCTCATCTCGAAAAATGGCGAGAGTGTAACTGGAAAGGACAGCAAAAATCCTGTAGCAGTATAAGGAACCTCCTTTACCGGAACCAAAAGCACAGAGATAGCCTTCAAAATGTTCGCCATTGCCGGAGCTAGCTAAGGAACGTCTAGGCGGCTCCATAGTCCAGAGGAATTGAAGTTAAAAATGTTATATATGGTGTTTGAAATCTAGTAAGGCCGGCAGTTTGCGACCTTTTTGGAACACGTAGCATAGTTGTTAAACTAAGCTACTAAATGTTAAGTTAAACTTACTCCTATTGCTTAGCTGTCTTCTTTTGTTTGGATGCTGCTTTTTGTTTGATCTTATCTAGCAATGCTTAATTAAGGTTACATGATCAAATGTTGGTCATTTTATGTGTTGTCTTGAACTGGTTTCACGTTACTAAACATACACTATATTGATGCTTTATGCCTTTGTGGATGAGAGACCAAATCACATTTGCATAATACCTAAGTTGAAGAAACCCATAATAATTACAAGACAAGATAGAAGTTGGCTTGTAGTTTTAGGCTTGTCGCCACATGTCCTCTTAATCCATCACGGAACGAAAGTTGGAAAGCTCATTCCGCTCAGCTGGTCAAAAATTGTAGAAGTTAACCGGTGAAGCAAGGTAAGAACAAAGAACCGGTTTCAGCCATGGATTTATGCCTCAAAACTAGAAATTTGCTCTGCATTTCTTTTTACCGTCATTAATGATACCATGTTCAAAATATGATGATAACAAAGCAAGGAAGAACCGAAGAACACAATACTTTGCCCGACACAAGATAACCTTATTATATATGAGATGCAATATGTACATGATCAAGAACCTTATTAGGCAGAGCTAAAGGTGTGAGGTCAAGGATGCACACGTCTCTATTTATAGTGGAGTCCAATAATGGAGAGTCCAAACACCCTCCTGTCGATCAACAACAAAACATTTGTACCTCATCAAGATGGGAGATTGAAGTTGCCTCCAACCAACCTCCATGCATCTTAAATCTGGTGCTTGGATAAAAAACTATTTTGTGGGTTAAAAGAAAAAACCCAAGCAACCCCAAAACAAATTACTCAAGTAAGGAGGTTCATCAATTCCAAGAATGGCTTTGCACTGCTTTTGTTTTTAAAGTCATAATGTCTTGGTGAAGATATATGCAACTATTAGTGTTGTTGAACAATATTTAAGGACAATGGTCTTCTTTCACACTTTAAATTTGATATAGCGATAGCGTAAACACTATGTGTTTAGATTTGGAATGAAAAACCTCATCTTTCGCCAAGGCAATGGTACTTTGATTATCACATATGAGTAGAGTGGTTCCCACATGAGTTTGATGTAAATAATCCATCAACTGGCACAAGCAGACCTATTCCCTACTGGCAACAAATGCAACAACATACCCTGCCTGCAGTGGAAATGGAAACACAACGTTACCTTTTACTCATCTATCCATAGGCATACAAGATGATCCCTAAAAGACAATAATAGATGTTGTTACCATTACCTAAAGCCTATAACCCCAACAACATACATAGATGAAAATGGATATGTTCAATATAGAAGACGGACAAAGGTAGATATAAACGTTGTTCCATACATTCCATTCTTACCACAAGAAATGGAATCCTCGAAAAAATAGTTGGGAATGACATCTGACCCATTTTTTACAAATGCGACTTGGATTGTCATATATATGCAGACATTGCATCAACAGTCCATATATTTGCATATCTTTACGGCTACATCTATAAAGGCCTTAATACCACTCACGTCGACATCAATGTCGATCATGAATCGTCATCATCAGCACAAAGTACGTCTAATATGACACCTCAATCCACGAATCAACCCAAGAAGGCTCAGCCGCAACGAAAAACCGTAATTCAAGACTACATCTCTGCACGTTATCTGTCATCCATGGAAGCGGGATGGAGAATCATGTCATACCACATGACTGAGAAACATCCATCGGTCAAATCTCTACCGTTACATCTCGAAGGACAAAATAGGACACTGTTTGCAAAAACATCTACAGCAAATATTGGAATCTCCACGTTAGGTAGATACTTTCTACGACTGCTCGCCCCTGAATTTGATTCCATCACCTATATGGAGTACAACGAGCATTACACATTTACCAGTTACAAATCAGGTACTATATTTCAGTAATCCAAACAACTCGAACAAGAATATCAGGGCGCAACAAGGAATGTTGTTTATGAACGATCAAGAGGGTAACTTATCTACAGGATATACCGATTGCTTCCAAGGGTTGAAGAGCAATTCTATTTAAGAACCATCCTTCTCCGCAAACTTAGACGTTCTTGGAAAGAGCTCAAAATACACGATGGGCAAAATTATGAGACCTACCAAGAAACTGCCCAAGCAATAGGCCTATTGCACTGGAAACTGAGGCAACCAAAGACAATGGAGGAGGCAATATCATGCCTTCAGACCCCATCGCAACTCAGATTTCTATTTACACTCCTCGTACGTGACGGTGGCCCAGCTTTGCAACTATGGGAAACGTTCCAACGACAAATGACACTTGAATTTCTTGATCAATACCAAGGACATGAACCTATTACTACCAACGAATGCAACATGCGACCAACACTACAACATTTGGTCTACCCACTTGCCATGTACCATGTAGAGAAATCCAAATAGAACTCGAAATTTCCACATGATGAAGAATACTTTGCAAAAAGCTCAATCATGTTTCAAAACATGAACTCAAACCAAACATCAATGTACATTGATATGCAAAGCCTTCTCAACAACAGACAATAACTCACTCAAGCCATCCTTTATCTATGGTAAAGCGGGTACTTGAAAGGCATATGTGGAAAGACATTGGAATGAATTCCCGATGGCAAATAGAGTAGTCATAGAAGCAGTTGATGTAGTTTTGCAAAAGATATCAAACATAGACTTGCCTTTTGGAGGAAAGCTATTCATTGCAGCATAAGACTTTAGACAACCTGCACCTATTGTAAAAAAGGCATGGAAAACCGCAACAATAAATGCATCCATCATATCATCCCTCTGGAATCATTTCGATGTACTGGAACTCAATGAACCAGTAAGAAATGTCGTAGATACTAAACTCATACATTTTGTTGATGATATTGGCAAAGGCACCTACTCGAAAACATCCCACTGACACTTTTCAATATAACTATCACCATCCAGGACGCCATTGACTTCCTCTACAGTCAGGAGATACTCAATAAACGTGAAATTTGCGAAAAATGAGCATCCTTATCTCCGAAGAACGTCACTATCACTGCATTTAATAATTGGATCCTGAAAATGCTACTAGGGTGCCCAAGTGTTGATAGACTTACTGAGAACGACCAGGTTATAGAAGACCATTCAATGGCAACAATATACTTCCTTAATGGTTACAAACATCCAGTACTTCCTCAACACGAACTTCAACTAGAACCCAACACAATATGCCATTTGACAAAGATGCTCGACAAAGATAGAGGCTTGGTGCAAAATGCAAGAGTAATGGTATGTTCAACACTTAACAGGTTCGTTATTGTCAAGTTACTTACAGATGAACCACAATACCAAGAAAATATTCATCCACCATATCTCGAATTGACTTCTTCACTCAACCAGTCAATCGGCATGGACAATTCATAGACGACTTCTTACGTCCAGCATACTTAACAATGTTCAATAGCTGCCTGGGACTCACATTTGACAAAATAATAATGGACCTACGAGCCGAAGTTTTTGCACACGGACAAGTGTGTGCAGCCCTCACACGTTTACAAAGAAAAGAAGACATGTTGATTCTCCTAGATGCCAGTAACCTAGCACAAGCTACAATGAACGTCGTCTACAAGGAGCTCTTCCAATAAATCAAGTGCGCAAAGAAAATAATGTGCTTACGCACTGTGGGTTGCCCTTAAATTGATTGAAATAATAATAATTGAAATTGGAACTATGCAGCTCAGAAACAAAGTTGTGTTCCATCCTGCCACCCAAAACTAAAAAGCAGTGGTCTTCCTGGATCTAATGGACTTTCTGGATCTAAGTTAACAGTTTTTAAAAATGAACCCTCCCACTTACTGCTAGATAAACACTTATTTCACACACAAAAAATTTCCTATGGTTTGAAGCAAAAGCATTTACATGCATCGCAACTTATGCAAAGCAGGGCTCGATCTTCCAAGCCTCATCAGAGGACGTTATCTAGCCCATGTCAACTAAGAGAATGGGTATAAAAATAGATGTGCTTTATTAGCTGGAAATGCTTACCATCCTCTCTGCATATCTTCATTGTTAGACATCATGGTAACTGCATGTCATCATTGCAGCTAAATCCTTCCTATTGATCATAACATGTAGAAGCTGTTATCACCATTGCAGTTTCATCCATATTTACCATAGCATGTAGGAGCCGTTATCACCATTGCAAGGCCATCCATATTTACCATAACATGTGGGAGCCGTTATCACCATTGTAGGGCCACTCATATTTTCCATAACATGCGGGAGCATTGAGGAAGAAATGGCTAGAAAAGCAACAGTCATTATCATGTCCATACAGACAAAGACACTCTCTGCACAACTGGCAATAACAAAATTGTTCTGCAAAAGCAAAGTAAAAAAAAAAAAAAACAATCAGAAAAATAATAGCAAATTTGTATCAACTTTTCATAATTGGAAGTTAATGCCAGAAAGAAACATGGGGCATACCAGGAGGTGCAGATATGCTATAGCATGTACTAACCTGAACATTTTAGTCATTACAGCTTGGTCTGCTAACATTGGTAGCTATTTGAAGAGGTTGAAGTTACCGAATCGGTAGCAACTCGATCAACATCAGTTGGGATTTATGTCATAAAGGCCTGAAATAGAAGGCTCCAGGAATAGATCCTCTTTTGAGTGAGGATCATCTGTTTTGAGAGATTTCAAATCCATTTAAGTCATAGATATTTAGAAGGAATACTCCAATCTCTAGCCTGGTTCGTCGCATCACAATATGCTCTGCTTATGCTGGATCCACAAGTACCATATATCCGATTGAGATCTGAAAAATATGAGCATGTGCACAAGCGTGTATGCCTTCACTAGCTATTTTTGAAAAAACAGAGTAGAAGGAAGAAATTGTAATTGTGCCAGAAGCATTTGAGTCAATAGGGCAGTCGAACTTCCTGACCTACAAATCACCATAAGCTTTAAGGAAGGATTTAGGAGGGGCTGATACTCATCAGCCTGCTCTTGCGTCTTTCGTCCCCAGCCTCTTTCATCTCAAACATTCATATTCTGACCTCATGCCATCGCCATCTCAAACAGGGTATTCCGGCTTCACCAATCCTTTTTTGACGGGTCTGTAGTAGATGTCACACGCAATCCTGACCGTCGAATGCGCGTGATAACGCATGGTGCCCGAGATCGACGGTCGTCAATCATCTTGCTTCACGCCTCCTAACGCGGATGCACAAAAGACATAGGTCGTTCGATTGTGAACCGGACGGATGAGATTGAAAGATTCCGCTACCCAACCACCAAAGCCAAGGTTTGCCCTTCGGGCAACCCAAAGAAAATAGATGTTGTTACCATTACCCAAAGCCTATAACCCCAACAACATACATAGATGAAAAAAGGATATGTCCAATATAGTAGACAGAGAGGCAGATATAAAAGTTGTTCCATACATTACATTCTTACTGCAAGAAATGGATTGTCATATATATGCGAACATTGCATTAATAGTCCATGTATTTGCATATCTTTATGGCTACATCTATAAAGGCCTTGATACCACTCGCTCCTACATCAACGTCGACCATGAATCATCATCATCAGCACAAAGTGCATCTGATATGACACCTCAATCCATAGATCAACCCAATAAGGCTCACCCGCAACGGAAAATCAAAATTCAAGACTACATCTCTGCACATTATCTATCATCCATGGAAGCAGAATAGTGAATCATGTCATACCACATGACTGTAAAACATCCATCGGTCAAATGTCTACCTTTACATTTTTAAGGGAAGGAAGGAAGGAAGGACAAAATAGGCCAACAATTTGCAAAAACATCTACAACAAATATTAAAATCTCGACGTTAGATAGATACTTTCTACGGCCGTCGCCCCTGAATTTGATTCCATCATCTATATCGAGTACAACGAGCATTACACATTTACTGGTTATAAACCAGGTACTATATTATAGTCATTCAACCAACTCAAATAAGAATATCCAGGTGCAACATGGAATGTTGTTCGTGAACGATCAAGAGAGCAATTTACCTGCAGGATATGCCTATTGCTCCCAAGGGTTTGAGAACTATTCTACTTAAGAACCATTCTTCTCCATAGTCCTAGATATTCTTGGGAAGAGCTCAAAATACACGATAGGCAATATTATGAGATCTACCAAGAAACTGCCCAAGCAATGGGCCTAATTGCACCGGCAAAATGAGGCAATCAAGACAATGGAGGAGGCAATATCATGCCTTCAGACCCAAATCTCAGCCCAGATTTCTATTTACACTCCTCATACTCGACGGTGGCCCAGCTTTGCAACTACGGGACACAATTTAACAACAAATGACACTTGGATTTCTTGATCAATACCAAGGAGATGAGTCTACTGCTACCAACGAAGCCCTTCTGGCTATTAATAACATCTTAGTGCAACATGCTACCAGCACTACAACATTTGGTCTAACCATTTATCAAGTACCGCATAGAGAAATCCAAAACAAACTCGCAAAATTTCCACACCATGAAGAATACCTTGCAAAAAGCTCAATCATGTTTCAAAACATAAAGTCAAAACAAACATCAGTCTACATTGATATGCAAAGCCTTCTCCACAACAGACAACAACTCAAACCACTCTTCATCTATGGTTAAAGCAGGTACTGGAAAGACATACGTGCTAAACACATTCTCACTGCACATACAAGGCCTAGGACAAATAATGCTCCCATGTGCAACAACAACATTAGCATCACTATTATACATTGGTGGAAGGACCGCACATTCATTCTTCCAAATACCTGTAGTAGAAAACAATATCAACCTGCATTCTCTGCGCGATCCGCATTCTGCAAGAGCATTACTAATCGAAAAAGCAAGAGCTATCATATGGGATGAAGTCGCAATGGCAAATAGAGCAGTCATAGAAGCAATTGGCGTATTTCTGCAAAAGATAACAAACATAGACTTGTTGGAGGAAAGTTATTCATTGCAGCAGGAGACTTTAGACAACCTGCACCTATTGTAAAAAAGGCAAGGAAAACCGCAACAATAAATGCATCCATAATATCTTCACCCCTTTGGAATCATTTCGATGTCTGGGACTCAATGAACCAGTAAGAAATGCCGTAGACACTGAACTCATATGTTTTGTCAATGATATTGGCGAAGGCAACCTATTTGAAAACATTCCACTGAAACTATTTAAAACAACTCATCCAAGACGTCATTGACTTCCTCTACGATCAGGACATACTCAGTAAACCCGAAATTTGCGAAAAGCGAGCATTCTTATCTCCGAAGAACATCATCGTCGATGCATTCAATAACTGGATCCTGAAAATGCTACCAGTTATTGGATCCTGAAAATGCTACCAGGGTGCCCAAAGACCTATTCCAGTGTTGATAGACTTACTGAGAACGACCGCGTTAGAAGACCATCCAATGGCAACAACATACTTCCTTAATGGTTACAAACATCCAGCACTTCCTCAACACGAACTTCAACTAAAACCCAATACAATATGCCATTGGACAAAGACACTCGCAGAGATAGAGGCTTGGTGAAAAATGCAAGAGTAATGGTATGTTCAACACATAACAAGGTTCGCTACTGCCAAGTTAGTTACAGATGAACCACAACACCAAGAAAACATTCATCCCATATCTCGAATTGACTTCTTCACTCAACCAGACAATCGGCCATGGACAATCGACGACAACTTCATACGTCCAGCATACCCAACAACGTTCAATAGCTGCCTGGGACTCACGCTTGACAAAATAGTCCTGCACCTACGAACCAAAGTTTTTACACGGATAATTGTATGCAAAGAAGACGTGTTGATCCTCCTAGATGCCAGTAACCTAGCACAAACTATAACAAACATCGTCTAAAAGGAGCTCTTGCCATAAATCAAGTGCGCAAAAAAAGAAGAAAAAACCTCCATTACATAGTACGCCGATGATGTAGGTGGAGCACTGATATCCCAGGGCATCGATGCTCCCCCTACACCATGGGCTCCGCATCAACAGTCGTATCTGAGTTCGACTCCCAGAGATACAATAAACCAATAATATAAACAACATACTGGAAGTCGTATCCACACCTAACTACCAGGAGTAAAAAGGCACGCGCTAAATTCTTGTATAGTATTAGCTTTCTCTTTACATTGTTAGAAATTCTTCTATAGCTTTATCTTTACATTTTAATTACATTGTTAGGTAAGAAATCCAAATCAAAATATAATAATCAACAAAACTGGTTAAGAAAGTAAAGGACAATTGGCTGTCATATATAGCACCACGTGGAAAGCCCTGGCCATTAGCATATTCGATGCAAGGCACGAACGTTCCAGATCAATCGGATTCCAATCTCATCCGTTTCTCCCACAACGCCATAGCAGATGGAGCAGTAGATTGAAGAGCGCCCTCGCGTTTTGATCGATCTTCACGTGGGTTATGAAGCATTTTTCCTATTCGTCCTGACTTGAATTATTGAAGTTTCTGGTTTGATGGTTTGGGCTAGATCCGGTTAATGTGTTCCATCCCCCCGGCATGTTTTGCTTTGTTTTCCGCTTCAAAGAATAGGGATCGCTGGAAGTGGCAATGGGTTGATAGGCCTTCCTCCAGATTCATTATTGAATTGTTGGAAAGGAATTTGAAGCTTTGCAGCCCCCTTGGAGCAGTTCCATTGAATCTGCATCAAAAAAAATTTCGGTTGTGTCACAGGAGCAGCTATAGGTTTTTTTTCCTTCAAACCCAGCTGTGGCATCATGAGAGCTCTGGCTGATTCTACTACAGTATATAAGCGCCAGCCATCTCGTGATTTAGCTTCAATAAATGGGATCACTGCTCCAATGAATGGGATCGCTGCTCCAATGAATGGAAATGACATTCCTGCAGATGGTATTTATACGGATGTCATGGATTTATGCTTGAGATTTATTGAATATCATGGATTTATATTTGAGATTTATTGAACCTATTATTTATTTTTTCTTACTTTCTCCAGGATCGGTAGTCCAAGGAAACAGACCAACTATTCCTTGGACACTCTCATTTCCTCATGCATGTATCGGTCTGTTGGTAGCTTTTCTGTTCGGATACCACATGGGGTATGTCATTTAATGTCCAATTATTTAATGTTCAAATCTGTATGATATTTGATACATCAGTAAAAGTCATCTAAGCAAATTCTTTGGGACTGAAGCTGCAACATGTTATTACTGTGTGTAGTGTTGTGAATATCCCTCTTTTGGCGATTGCACGTGATCTTAACGTGTCTGGTGATCCTTTGGCTCAAGGTCTGTTTGAATAACTTTATGTAAGTGAACACACAGACTAATGCATCATGAGAGGACCAATAACATTGTGTTTGTTCAGGCTTTATTGTAAGTTCTTTGTTGATAGCTGCTTTTGCTGGATGTGGATTTAGCGGCATCGCAGCTGATAAGCTTGGTAGAAGGAGGTCTTTCCAGCTAAGCTCAATCCCTATGATTTTGGGATCTATTGTAAGGTACAACAGTTTTCACATATTGTCAACAGTGGACCTTCCACAAATTAGCATGAATCAATTTCATTGCCTTAAATGTGCAGTGCAAAGGCAGCAAACTATGAAATGATGATTGCAGGCCGAGTTTTAGTTGGTCTTGGGTTAGGAATTGGGGGCCCTGTTTTGGCTCTGTATCTTTCCGAGGTAAAATATATTAAAAACCAGGGACTAAGTATCTGAGTTAATATGTCTTACATTTTGCCAATCTTTGCAGATCTCTCCAACCGAAATACGTGGTGCATATGGTAGTCTTGGTCAGATTGCAAATTGTGTTGGTATTCTTGGAGCAAGTGTAGCTGGATTGCCAATATCATACATACCAACCTGGTATGCAAAGAAATTTGATGCACTTGTTTGTCAAGATTATAAGATAGAATGAAGTTCAGCATATCTGCAGGTGGAGGGCATGTTTTTGGATTTCAGCTTTACCTGCATCATTTCTGTTGCTTGGAATGGAATTTTGTGCAGAAAGTCCTCGATGGCTGTTTAAGGTGGTTAATCCGACTTTCTGAATATATTTGACGTTTTTCTCTGTTTTCTATTGGTCATACAGCACCTGTATGTCTTCAATTCCCATCTACATTATAAGCCACCATTTCTAGCATAATAGACAGGTTGGAGGCATTGAGTCAAACTGGTTGCACTGAGTTTTTGTTGTCTTTTGTGGGCTAGAAATCTCGGTGGTATGAGGCTGAGCATGAACTTGAAAGGCTCTGGGGACCCGCGAATGCAAAGGTGGCAATGTCTGAAATGGGGCCCAAAGAAGTTGGTGATAATGGCATGGACGACTCCTGGCTAGATCTCATAGATCATCGTTACATCAAAGGTCTTCTAAGCTTTATGATGCAATTTTACTATGTTTAAAGCGTTTGATTTTGATTGTTTTTTGTTTTTTATTTTTCAGTCGTTTTAATTGGAGCAGCAATATTTGCACTTCAACAATTTTCAGGAATCAATGCCGTATTTTATTTTTCTTCAGTAGTTTTAAAAGAGGCAGGAGTTTCATCCGAGATTGCAGCCACTGTATGTGTTGGAGTGGTCAACTTATTAGGTCAGGAAGTATTTTTAGTTGGCATATTTCATTTGGATGCAACAGTGAATAAGGCAATTTGCAATTTCGTTGCAGTGGAAGGTTTAGGTGGAAAGTGATTCCTGTTTGATATGCAGCTTTTCCTGTAGTGACAACGAGAACCATTGGAGCTAATAATTGTAATCTATATATGTAGGTAGCATAGAAGATCTGGATAGAAGTGGGAGAGGATTTTAATATAGGAAAAAAAAGAGTGGAATTGTTCTTGAAGTAAAGCTGTCCCTAAAATAAGACCTAAGGCGTGTAGCGAACTTAGCTAATGATCTAATATGCCTCAAATAACAGACTTTAGCTAGTGGTCTATTGCGTGCTAATGGTGTATTGTTCCCATATAACTTTGTTGCAGGATCATGCTTAGCTGCATATTTGATGGACAAGCAAGGGCGACGCCTCTTGATGATTATTAGTTTCTGTGGCATGGTATTGTTTTATGTGCAATTGCTTTTCCTTCTTCAAATAAAGATGACATTTATCTATTACTTTCTAACAAGTTGTATGACATACAGGGCGCTGCGATGGTATTGCAGGCAGCTGGAGCGGCATTCTATATGCTAAAACCTGTACAAGGATCTGTGACACTTATGGGAACGTTATTGTAAGTCTGGAAGTTTAGTTTCTATGACAATTTATTTTTGTTACTTCTCTTATGTTTATGCAATGTAGGTACGTCTTCATGTTCTCTGTTGGGGCAGGGCCTGTACCAGCACTTTTACTGCCTGAAATTTTTCCAACTCGCATTCGTGCCAAAGCCATGGCTGTGGCCATGTGTTCCCATTGGGTGAGGACGCTGATTTATAATAGCATTAGTTATGCCTTTATGTTTAGATCTCAAATTGGTTACTCATCATTTATGCTTGTTTATGTTTAGATCTCAAATTGGTTACTCATCACTTATGCTTGTTTATGTCTAGATTTCAAATTTTATGGTGGGATTGACGTATTTGGAACTGTTAAAACGGCTTGGAGCTGGTAACCTCTATTTGCTCTTCTCCACGACTTGCTTTGGGGCAGCCGTGTTTGTAAAGAAATATGTGGTGGAGACTAAAGGACGTTCTTTGGAAGACATTGAAGCATTATTATTGCCTGATCTACCACTCTAGGTTCATCATATATCTTTCATTGATTGAAGTGAAATGGAATGAACCTGCAGTTATTGTTACGAGAAGTGCTCCTTACAGAAACCAATTGTTTACAGAAGACACAAAATGAAACGTCTCTTAGAAATATCATGTCATTTCTTCAAATATTATTCTCCTTTATGTTACAAGTAAAACCCCCAGTCGCAAATTTTGTTGATGGTTTAACGTAGAAGATCAAGGATGCGTTTGAGGCTAAAAATCACATATATGGATTATAGTTTGATTAGAAATGGCTCAAAAGGCTTAATCCTTTGGAACAATTTTCCGCTATAGCATGGTGGATCTCTTAGTGGCTAAAAACTTAAAAACAGAGCAAAATCCTTCCTACTCCTCCTCTTTGCGCCTTCTTATCAAAAAGCGTCTCTTAGTAAAGCATCTAGTTCCAGTGCCAGAATTCAGCTTGAATTCCCGGGGTCTTAGACAATGAATGCTCCTCCTTTCTTGTAATGTGGAATGCCATCATGCCATCTGGGATGGCATTCCTGCGTGGAGGGGATCCACACGCCGGTAGGCGCGACCGGTTGCTGACGTGGATCCCCTCCACGCAGGAATGTCAGACCAGCTGGCATTCCACAGCGTCAAGGAAAGCCCTAGAGACGGAGGCGATGGCGATGGCGGCCTGCCATGGCGATGTCTGTTTGTTTTCTGCAGGTTAGGAGCTTGGGAGAGCTATGGCAGAGCATGATAGTCAGTTTTGCGTGCTAGAACAGAGCCCTTTGGCTATGGCAGAGCATGAATGGTTTTGCCCTTTGGCTGTGTTTTGCCTTTTAGCTTGCTGGAACATAGCCCTTTGGCTATGGCAGACCTTGTATGGTTGAGGTATCTTACCTCTGATTTTGCTTCATAGATTTCCAGTTTTTCAAGATCCTGTGTGCTCTGGCTTAAAGCTTTCACAGATTTCCAGTTTTTCAAGATCTTTTTTTTTTTGAAGAACTTATATCAATGTATTAAAAGAATGACAAAAGTACAAGATGAGTGAGGAGCAAGAGAGAC
>JAANSK020312819.1:0-19134 GCA_011763485.2 Isoetes engelmannii
CATAAACTGGTTGTAAATAATTATTGTCAATGAAAATGTAATCATATTTGTATCATATATCTTGTACATGTACATAATATTGATGATTATAATCGATATATTTTGGAAAAAATTGGTCCAACAATTGGTTTTTTCTAGCAAACACTATACTTTTTGTTATGATTTTGTTGTCTTCCTTTTTGAACACACATAAAAAATGGTACAATATGGCCCCCATTTCATATACAAAAAAAAAAAAAAAACAGGATGCAAAATCTTGACCAAAACATAGGTTAAAAACCAGAGAAAAAAAATGAAATGAGGAATAAGTTCAAAATAGTGGAATGGTGGTTACTCTGTTAAGTTAAAGAACAGTTCAAAATTAACTAAAACTAACTTAACTGATGGTAACTTAAGGGTTAGTGGGAAAGAAAGTTTTAGTTATTTGTCTTATCTTACTGGCAAGTGGGAAATGGCCCTTATGTGCCTTAAAAATTATGGTGGGGTTATTGGCATTGTGCAAATAAGGGGTGCTTTAATGGTAAACTTATGTTATAACTGAAGGAATGTTTAAATGTTTAACTTGCTGGCTGCTATGGCATTGTTTTTGAATAGGCTTTCTTTTATTTGTTTATGGTACATATTTTATTGACGTATTTTTTGTATGCTTTTTTGATGCAGAAGTTGTGGGGTTCTTGAGTGAGCCCAAGGACGAGCATAATTCTAGTGGGAGAGATTGTAATGGACCCATGGGAAACCGTTCGAGTAGATTTTGGTGTGGCATTTCCTGACACCACCATAAGAGGATGGGATGGATTTCCCATAAACTTCCGGATGTTTTGGCCAGTTGGTTAGGCCAGGGTGGTTAAGGAACGTCACACTCGAGCCTGCCGAGTTGACACCACCATAAGAGGATGGGATGGATTTCCCATAAACATCCGGATGTTTTGGCTAGTTGGTTAGGCCAGGTTGGTTAAAGAACGTCACCCTTGAGCCTGCCGAGTTGACCCTCCTGGCAACTCAGGATTTTCTCCATACTTAAGGCTAGATCTAGGTTGATATGGAAACTTTAATCATCTATAATGTTGGTGAAGAGTTTAATCTTCCAATAAATAATTGAGAATGATTTCCTTCTTACATATATAACGAATATCCAACCATTCTAATATAGTTTCAAGAGAAATACATCCATAATAGAATTATTCAATACCAAAACTAAGGTTCAACTTCTAGAAACCTCAAAACTTAGCCATGATCTTGAGTAGTAGTCATCTTGCTCAATCACTGCATGCACTCAAAGGGGTTAATCATCGTGACTAAGTGGGGATCCCTAGCTGCCTCTGCATAAGACACAAGAACCTATAGTGCAACGCTAGACAATGACAGCAAGGAAACATCATGAACAAGAAACATAACCAAAGTACCAAACCATCATAACAAGCTCCGGGACAATGGGTAGCTCAGCCAGCCTACACACAGGTCCCGTTAGCAGTAAATGCCCAGCCAGCTTATATTCCAAGCTCTGTAGCGGGTGGTGGGGTGAACATCGTATGTACATACCGTTCCCAACCCACGTCTGGCGCTGAAGGGCCTCCCAACTGAGCTCTTTCAGCCCTTGTTTTATTCTTACCCCATTCTTTAGCAAACTTTTCAATACGTGCTATTGATAACAGGTCATTGCTTCCATCATTGTTGAGATTTTATATGTTGTATTCAGTTCTATTAGGCAGGGAGGGCATCATCAACCGCTCAAATTATAGACTCCCGATTTGGGTTAGGGTCCCAAGATTGGAAACCTCCCCAATTTTCTTCGTGTGGAAACCTCCCTAGGTCTTCCAAGCCTAGGGAGGTTTCCAATTTTGCTAACTTGGGGAGGTTTCCATAAAATTTTAAATATAATATAATATTTTTGGATCTATGATAGCCTCCATTCATAATGACCAAGAATTTAATATTTACGGCCGAATTTAATTCACTATCTTTTCGTACTTTTCTGATTTCGGTGCTTTCCAGTTCTCCCATTCTGTTCTTGAAGCATTCTTGAAGCGATTTCTTGGAGCGGCGCTGAATTTTGGAGATAGGCAACATCGATTTGGAGCAGAGGGAGTAACAGGTTGCGAGTATAGGTAGCAGCAGGAAGGCCTTGTATGAAATCTAGTTCTTATTGTATGGAAAACACTACAGATTCTCTGATTTTCAATTTGTTTGGCTTGATTTTTCGCATGTCTGCGGACCCACACTGCTGAATCCACACTGGAATCCTTCTGAGCATCCTGCGATGGAGTGCCTATGCCAAGCTTAATATTAGCATCGATCTTTTTTCGCACAGTGGTTGGTGCCGGAGAAGACATAGGAAACTCCCTTTCCCTTTTCTTGGTTTGTCGTGGTGCAGGTCTAAGTTTCGTTTCGCCCTTCATTGGGGTGTTGCATTCGATGACCTTTTTAGCAGCCACTGAAACTTTTTCAGCAATTTTTTAATCGACGCTATTTTTCAACCAGCAGCAGATGCTGGAGGAGAAGGTATCAACACAACTCTCTTGCTATGAATTTGAGAATCTGATACACGATATCTGGTAAGGAATCTGATATGCTGATAATTATTAGCTTATGTTCATGTTTTAAATAGCTTGAAATAGTCAGTTAATTTTGCGCACATCTTGACAATAGACAAAGGCAAGTGCTGAGCTTGGAGCTGGGACTTAGGCCGGGAGATGGGATCATGTCATACGTCAACAAATTGTTTGTATTTCTGACAAATAATGGACATAATATTTTCAGGGGATCCAATCTCTGCTTGGGCTACGTTTTTGCAGTGATCCGATCAACTTGGAGTGGATTTAAGACCTTGCAATAGATGAAAACATGCAGAGCTTTTTTAGTTTGCATTCAGATATCGATAGCCGTACCCAAGGTCTGCTCTTCTGTGAGTTAAATTCTCTTCCATTCTTTTTTCTGTTGCAATAATCTTTGGCTTTTGCTAGCAGTATCCAATTCACGCCCATTCCTTATAAACTGATTGCAAATTCTCTCCACTTAGCTAGGTGGAAGATCATCCTCAAACTAAAGTTGCATGTTTTAAGTTTTTGCAAAGAAATTGCCAGTTATTTAGGTGACATTCTTCTGGCTTTCTAACATCACCTACTGCAATATGATGGCAGCACATTAATTCTTTTATCAAGTAGATTGTATATAGGATGGTTGGCAAGCATAAGTCTTTTTCCCTAGGCGGTTATTTGCCTCTGTAGTATGTTCATCATGTGTTTTAGAACTACGACATGCAAAGTCTGGGAATACACATTTGGCTATTCTATAGCAAAACTAGGCAGTACAACGCAAAATAATGAGCAGACTTAATCATCTGTTTTTTTTTCCATCGGCAGACGGATATACAACATGTGAATTCGTCTGCACGGGGCTATGATTGATCTGGTCTCCAGTGGAAGTTGAGGTAGATCGAGTTTTCTTCACATTACTACGGTAATTAGCGTTCTCAACTTTATGAAGTTCTCAATGTGGCACTTAGTAATTTCTGTTAGTTTATCATGGCAGGTAAGGTTGCTACTGGAAAGAGCTGGAGGCAGTTACCATATAGACAAAGTCATTGCAGCACAACCGGAGCTCACTGGTTGCAGTATGATGTAGCTACAAATTTTTGTGAAATTCTTCCTTTCAAAAGCGATAAGTAAAGATCAACTTGGTGACATGATAGCAGATTTTCTAGTGGTTTTGAAGTACAATATTGATGTTATTCAGCCAAGCCATATGTTTTTTAAAAGAGTTATGCACCGTTTAATTGAAGAAGCTATTATATTTCTAAGGTGAGTATTGGCTAGAAATTTCTCTAAATGGTGAACAAACTTGAAAGTTAAAATTCACTCTATGTATTCGTCTTTTGTAACTAAAATGTTAAACCGTACATTGAGAGCACAAAAAGGTTTAAGAGCTTCTTGAAGATTACTCGCCACATCTTCGTATGTTTTTCAACTATACATTGGCATCAAGAATTATGCCCCAAGGCACAACTTACATACAAATAATGATAATACTTTGGATCTTACAGTCTGCCAAGATGAACTTAGTTTGTACCACATGCATCAACAAATTTGTAGGGGTTCAATGAAGCCTAAATTTGTATCAGCAAGAAACTGTATCTACAAAAGGTCATGCTACAAGGGTCCTACTTTTATTGGCATTGCAGCCAGTTTATTTCTAAGTCTGTAATGACACGATGAGAGCTCCATGAAAGTTTTTTTTGAAGTTCATGTTCTGCATGTGTGATGTTATGCACTTTGTCTGCGGTTGATATTGAGCAAATTGTGACATTATTGAACTGGCCTTTTTGTGATTGGGTGTTTTAGTACTATATGTTCCTGTTGGTTCATTGACCAGTGTGGACCTCCTTGGCAGATTTCTTTATGTCACATGGTATACCTTTGTCCTTCTAGCTTTCATCAATCCAAACAAGTTTGAGAATAAATGTAACTATAACTCTTTGCAGAACGAAGGGCACAATGACTGCTGGATCTTACAATGATTCAATTGATATTATACAAGACGTTTACAATAAGTACTTTAGTGCAGGGTATTACAACTTCTACGCGTCTAGAGTTATCTCTATATTTAACCATTGGCAAGTTTTGGATCAAGAAGGCATGTTAGAGTGATTCGGAGAGCTGTGGTGTTCACGTGGCCTTGACGATGCGTATGCTGGCGGATGCTTTCTTTTGCACGGGCCCCGCTCGAGATGCGGGGGGCAGGGCGATTCAAGTAGAACGATTAACTATCCTCATTTGATTACAAAAGATCTTCGCGTAACATCTTCGCTTGGTTTGCTTGCTAGGTTGGGGAGGATTGGTTCCAAACCGGCATCCTGGTCCCCCGGCCTTATTGTATGCATTAGGGCGGCGGTGCGATGATTTGTTGGTGCTACATTACTTTCATAGTGCTAGCTTAGTTGCTACGTTTGCTTGTATTGTATGATCGACGTGGCATTGTGCCTACTACCGCATATGCTGATGTATACTTGTCGTTGAATATTATCATCATTAATATCATCAGCATTACTCTGTTGTTGCAACCCGATACATAATTATTATATAGACTGCTAAAACGTATGTTGGAATGCCAAACATATAGATAAAAACAGAAGATATGAATGTTAAAACACAAACAACCCTGCCATAGGCCTTCATATCTCTTCATTGTTTGGAAATTGGACACGTGCACTTGACCCTCCTCTTGGTCTGCGGCCGGCTTGCATAGATGGTTGTTGCCGCAGTGGACTGGCTTGCCTAGATGGAAAGAGGGGTGCACGCGCCGGAGAACCTGGAGTCTGACGGAGTCTGACATCTCGGCGGACATCCGTAATGATATGCTCTATGTCATCTGTGTCTGCCACTTGCACCCTTGGTCGTGAATATTAATGAGGGCTCCTATAGAATCTTGGTGGTCGTGCATATTAATGGCAAGTTTTCTCTCTCTCTCTCTTTTTTTTTTTTTTTTTTACTGGAAACCTCCCCAATTTTCCCAAAGTGGAAACCTCCCCAAGTCATTCCAAACACATGGGGAGGTTTCCACAAAAATTCCTAAATCTTGGTGGATGGTCTTGGTGGACGTGCTTATTGAATGCGTGCGTGCGTCTAGGGCGTCGTGCAAATTCAAAAAAAAAAAAAAATTATTTATGGAAACCTCCCCAATTTTCCCTAGAAACCTCCCCAATTTTCTAAATTGGAAACCTCCCCAAGTCATTTCATGAAAATTGGGGAGGTTTCCAGGGAAAATTGGGGTGGTTTCCAGGAAAACTAGGGAGGTTTCCACGGAAAATTAGGGAGGTTTCCAGTGGGACAACCCATAAGGAGCCATTAAAAGCATCGCTTTCTTATGGATGGGCCATGGGCGAATGCTCTTTTTTATGGAAGAGCCATGGTGGGCCATTGTCGAAAGGGCAGCAGGGTTGAGCCATCGTCATGTCATATGTATATTGCAGATTCAAACCAACGAGTAAATGTTGCTAAGTGGGTACAAAATCTACTAACCCCATCAATGCTGAGGAAAAACCAACAGCGATACTACGCGTCAGCTCCACATCAACAGGAGGAAACCGTGTCCGCTCCGCGATGACGAAATCTGACAACTTAGTTACAACTAATGAAGCCGTTGAAAGGCCAATTTGGTTCAAAATGGAGAGTTCGTTAGCAAAAGACATCTGCGGGATCTATGATGTCTTCAGATGCATTAATGAATCAGTTAGGCGAAGGCAATATAAAGACGGGCAAGCTCAAGGGTGGCACAGTGCAGTGCCAAAGTAATTCTTGAAGAAATCGAAGGCAGAATGAAGGCGCCAATGTATGCAGCAGCACTAGTGTATTTGTTGATGATGTTGAGCCGTGGAGCAGAAGGAGGGCGAAGCAGAATATCAGGCTACTATGGAGGAGGAGAAATTCCAACTCCAATTGTAGAAGAAGCACCGCCACCTCCAATTGTGTATGAGAGCCCTCCAATGGTAGCAGAAGCACCAGTCTATGAGACCCCTCCAGTTGTAGCAGAGAGCCCTCCAGTGGTAGCAGAAGCTCCAGTGTATGAGAGCCCTCCTATTGTAGCAGCTGCACCAGTCTATCAAATTCCTGCCATTTCTCAACCCCCTCCAACTCCAACTTCAACTTATGGCTCACCTCCACAATCAAACACCCCCACTTCTGGTTGGGTTCCTGTTTATGGTGAAAGCTCCCCTCCTCCTCCTCTTCTTTACTCTCCTCCTCCTCCTCCTATCTACTCTCCTCCGCCGCCTGTTTATTCTTCGCCTCCGCCGCCGCCTGTTTACTCCCCTCCTCCACCTGTTTACTCTCCTCCTCCACCTTCCCCTCCGCCGCCGCCTGTTTACTCCCCTCCTCCACCTTCCCCTCCTCCACCTGCTTCTTACTCTGCTCCTCCTCCTCCTGCCTACTAGCCTCTCTTTTCTTTTCTTTTCTTTTCTTTTCTAACACGTCTCCTTGTACCTTCAATGTATTTTGAATTCTTTTACTCATATTTTATCTTATGCATCAAAGTTGTCTTCTTATTTAATGTAACAAGAATGTTGGACTTTAGTTTCTCATATTATTTGTCAAATTTCTGGTTTCCATGTATCGAGTAGATTATAGACTAAGCTAGTAAGTAACAGAAATGTAAGAGTTTAATTTGCTTGTACTTGATAATGACAGTAACATACTGCTAAAGCACACACTTGAGTGGGAAATGACGGAGCAAGTCTTCAAGGCTTGTGCAAGAGAGTTAAGCGTTCAATGTTATTTTTTACTCTTTGACAACAGGAACTGGCCCATCCGAATGTCATTGACATAGGCAAAAGCTGTTCTAATGTACTTCATTGAACACTTCTAACGTGTGAAGGGAGCAATCTTTCCATTTACGTCCACTGAGATATCTTATGCACATACAACTCCAGGGTATGGCAGGCGCTAGCATTAATGGTAATTTGAAAGCAAGAATGAAAAGCATGAAGAAAATTCTGCCAACAGTTTAAAATTCGCAACATGATCGCCAAGCAAGAAAACCTTGAATCAGAGAATCATATCTAAAGGTTATACAACAGCCCAGGAGTATAGTTGATGAAGCACTGGACAAGCACTAAAGAATGTGCAAATCCTGGGGTTATGGTCATATAATGGTAGATCCCAAAAAGTACACTATTTTGAATTATGTTTCAAAAACTTGGGTGTTGCAAACTTTGGAGCACTAAAAATCGGCTTCATTGTTGCATGCAGAACCACATAAGCACCCTTGCAAAGGATTACTACTTTGAGATAATGGACTTTGTGAATCATCAGAAAATCTAAAATGACTCTGGTGCTTTTCCTCTGAAGTAAGCAGTGCATTCGCAACAAGAGCAACAGACTTTACATAACAGTACTTCCTTATCATCACACATTTCGCAGCTTTGCATTTATATTCGCTTACTGATGACCGATGTCCATAACCATAAATTTGCGCAGTCCCCATGTCTGCTGGCTTTCAAAAACTCTACCCATCCATATGGTGTGCATTTGCTATCTTACCAAAACTGGATAAAGATATTTCTCATCAACGGATCGCACTCACTATTGTTGTCCAAATCATGAAATCAGGTTCAAAAGGCATATTTTTCAGCATCTTTACTGCATCATCTAGGTGATTGGCCCGACCAAGAAGATGAACCATACAAGTATAATGTTCTATACTAGGAATGATCATATAATGGGTGCACATGGCCCAAAAGTACCCCTTGCCTTCCTTAACAAGACCAGCATGATTGCAAGCATTGAGAATAAAGAGAAACGTGATGCTATCTGCCTGAAAATGTCTTTTCTGGATCATCTTAAATAAATCAAAAACACGCTGCACATCTCCATGCTGAGAATATCCACCTAGCAGAGCGTTCCATATTGCCAGATCCATTGGGCTTGACGAATTAAAGACCTGCTCGGCATCAACCAAATTCCCACATTTACCGTAAAATACAACCAGACAAGCTGCTACAACTGGGTCATTCTGGAGTCCAGCATCACAAATTTCAATGTGAATTTTTTTTCCAGTTTCCAGGGCCACTAGACTGCCACACGCCTTCAATGCAGCAATGTAAGTTCGTGCATCTGGCATGAAACCGTCATCTTGCATTCTGGCATATAATTGTAGAGCCAAAAAATTCTCCCCACTGTCAACATATCCAAATATGATAGCGTTCCACGACACTAAATCATGCTGAGGCATCTTCTCAAAGACCTGACAAGCTTGGGCCATGCTCCCACATTTGGCATACATATCCACCATTGTAGTTTCCACATATATGTCATGTTTATACCGGCCTTGCGCAACTTGAGAGTGAAGAGACATCCCTTTCTCCAGAGACTTCACTTTTACAAGTTTCCCCTCCATTTGCTGCCCTCTTTCTTTTGTTGCACAACTTGTACATGCCTGAAGAGCCACAACATAAGTTCGATAATTTGGTGTAAGACCTTCATCCTGCATCCGGACAAATAACTCGAGCGCCAAATCACTATTCCCACTCTCTATATAGCCAAATATCAGAGCACTCCATGACACTAAATCATGATCTCGCATCTCGTCAAAGACCCAGCGAGCATGCTCCATGCTTCCACATTTGACATAAACATCCAGCAGTGTACTTGCTACAAAAATGTGAGCTTCATACCTGTTTTTCGCAAGATGAGAGTGAATAGTAATGCCCTTCTCCAGAGACTGTACTTTAATAAGTTTGTCTTCAAATTGCTTACCAATTTCTTTTGTTGCACAACCAGCACATGCTTTAAGTGCAACAACATAAACTTGAGCATCTGGAGTAAAACCTTCATCTTGCATGCAGACCAATAATTGGAGAGCCAAATCAGTCTCCTCACCTTCTACATATCCAAGTAGCATAGCGGTCCATGACACTAAATCGTGATGTTGCATCTTCTCGAAGACAGGACGAGCATGCTCCATGCTTCCACATCTGGCATACACATCCACCATCTTACTTATCACAAAAATGTTGGATTCATGCCCCCTCTTTGCAAGTTGTGAGTGGATAGCAATGCCTAATTCTAAAGAATGTATTTTTACAAGCTTATTTCCACTTTGCCTACCATCTTCTTTAGCTGCACAGCAAGCCAATGCCTTAAGTATGAAAACATAAGTTCTAGCGTCTGGCAAACAACCTTCATCTTGCATGCACAAGAATAACTGTGCAGCCAAATTGAACTCCTCATTTTCTGCATATCCAAATAACAGTGCATTCCAAGAAACCAGATCATGGTGAGGCATCTTGTCAAAAACTTGACGAGCTTTCACCATATTTCCACATTTAGCATACATATGCACTAGGGTCGTTGCCACAACAATGTTTTTATCATCCCCATTATTATTGACATGGGCATGGATTCTCAAACCTGAATCTAAGTCTTTTAAACTGGCACATGCCTTCAATGCCGAAAGCAAGATGGAAAGATTTGGTTTCAGCCCATTTTGCAATGTTTTGTCATAGATTATAAGAGCCTCTATTGATGCCATTCTGGTATTCGGATAGTCAGTCCGATTCCTATGACTCTTGCTCCAGCGTCTTAAGGCATCTCTCCCACCAGACTCAATTAAACATTTTCGATTGTGCGATACCCATTTTGGGCAGAAGTAAGAATCACTCCAGAGAAATTGATGGGCAGAAGCATGTACAAAGCCCAGGTAGTGTGGGATTCTATCTACCATTCATGAAAATAGGTATACCTTACTGAGGGCCCGATCCCAGGTGTCCATTAAGGATGAACAAGTCTGGCGATGGCACGTTGCCACCTGGCAATGCCACACCACCACCTGACGTGGCAATATCGGCCTGACGGGGGACACATCCAGACCATCCAATCTGCAATGTCTATTGGGAACAAGGTCCACCACCTATGTGCTGCATAAGGGACGCGTCACATGCAAGCGTCTTCACTTCACATGTTGAAGGTTCGAGACGGGTGGCTTGACGTCCAAGCCGGTTTGAAGTAAACTGTTGGAGCAGTTCGACAAGTCGGACAACATAAACAGACGCCCACATGTGAGGCGTCTCTAAGCGGATTCTTCATGTCCGACAAAAGTTATACAAACATTTTTACAACACCTATACAAACATTTCTACTTGCAGCAAAGAAGAAGATAAGATAAGATAAGATAAGATAGAATTTTATCGTCCGCGGAAACCCAATCGGGTTATGGGACCCAATAAAATAAAGAGGGTATAAGCCTGAACAAGGACTAAGAGACATAGTCCCATCACCAAATCAAAATATACAAAACAATGAAAATTTAACGTATAGCCAAAAGCAACAAGGAAAAGCCACCCAACATTAGAGAGTAACTAGGAATACCCAACTAGGGTTTTGCAGGCCACTGGTCAAGAATAATGGCGGAACCTTCGCGATATACTGGCTATTTCTTCTGGAGCCTAGTCTCCCAGACTTTACATAGCATAACATTTACTTATAGCATTAAGAGATTCATTCCATCTACTTTGGGGAGGGGAGGATAAATTAGGGACCATCTTGTTCCACGATATTAAGTGGGACTTCATAGGTAGACAGGATAATGTAACTTATAGCAAGCATTCTAAAACCATTAGGGGGAGATAGGGGCATACTACAACCTATAGTATGCCATTTCACTAGGCGCCATGTCGTTCGGCCACAATAAGTACGACTCGACGAATAGAGGGCATATTCTAGCTTATTGCAGCTATTCTAGGACCAATTATAGAGGGGGATGGTGGGGTATTGTAACGTACAACGAGCCATTTCACAAGCGACCACGTTTTCCAACGACACTACGTAGGATTTCATGGATAGAGGGGATTATTGCAACTTATAGCAGCTATTACAAGACCAATACAGGGGCATAGTGGGATGATGTAGCTTATAGCGCATCATTTCAAAGATCAATACAAACAAACTAGTTGGAAAAGCATACCACTTCTCTATAATTTGTAAACAACTAAAAAACATGAAGAACATAATCCATTCTAGCCAAAATAACAACTTTTATGGTACGATCAAAACAAAGAACGAAAAAAAAAAAAAAAAAAAAAGCCGGCTAGGCTATCGGGAACATACCTGGATAGGGCGATCAACTTGGTCCGGAATCGCGCGATCAAAACAGTCTTCAACACCGGGAGCAGACTCACACATCACACAGGAGGTTAGCGCCTACAATCCAATTTATAGAAACTGTAAAGCGACATAGACTGTCGTTATCTCATTGTATTAATTGCACATAGAATTGAGCGTCAGCTATCTCATAGAAATATGTGCAAATACTTGCCTTGCAAGGCAAGCAAGGTATACTTAGATGAATCTGGAATATTTTCCTTGTTTCAAACAGATGTTTCTTCTGAATTAAATAAGAATATTTGAAATGCTATTTGAATATCTTGCCAAGACAATGCACAAATTATGATTGAAGCGATAGTTTATTTAATTTACTAATTGTGGCTATCTAGAACCACTAATTGTGGACATATTCTAACATGTTTAACAACTGCTGGAGTGATAAATCATTGTAAGGGGCGATGCTATCCCAATGATCCATATGGCCGTCATTTGAAGAAGACATGATAATTGTATGTATTATATTGGATGTGTGATTGTCAGTCGATGGAGACGTGATAGGCAATGAATGGTGCGATGAATGGTCAGATAGTAACAATGACATCACAATTCGCGAGGACTCAACTAGCTCATGAGGCAAAGCTGAATGAACAGGTGATCAATTCATTTACTCAAAGCTTTTCAAGAGATAAAGAAGAGGGCAAACATATTGATAAAGGATGGCCAACACTAGAGAGTCTATCCACCTGACTCCCTTACAAACTATGCCGTTTCAAAAATGGCATTGACTGCATACACTAGAATGTTTGCTAGAAATCTATCTAAAATAAGCTTGGACCATAAAATATATATCAATTGCACTTGCCATGGCGTAACTGCAACAACATTGATAGAATCTCGGACAGCCTGGTTGCCTTCACACCCTCAACTGAATGCCCATCTAGCCAGTTTTTTTTTTTTTTTTTATAGAAAAGAATGGTGAAATATCTATATTTTTTAAATAGTATATTGATAGCCTCGCAAAAGAGTACATCAAGGAGTTGGAAGTTCAGTTCCCTAGTGGAAAAACTGCTCATCACCTCTGGATGATCACTATTATAGTATCTACACTTTGTCTTACAATATATTAATGGAATGGTATATGCCTTATTATAGTCTAAATGGTGTTTTGTGTTTGGACAAAAGTGTAGTCCAAACGGCTTTCTTTGTCGTACTAGGACAAGTTTTCTTCCTTTGCTAACTAGTTTGCTACAGGTTTTGTTTTTGGTAATAGTTTAATAATAATATAGTCGGCTATTATCGAATTCCTACTGTTATGCTTTCTATTTGCACCCCAACTTCTATGTTTCCTTCCTGTGTGTGACTCTTTCAAGAGCCTTTTCTGGGATTCCAATTCACACTCCTTCCAGTGATGGATGTTCATAAGTTAAAATGAATAGAAATATTAATAGAATGAAGCTGACAGAAGTTAGGAAATTACAGTAGTGCGCCTCACCTCCTCCAAAGATCAGTAATTTGATGCTGATCTAATGTGATGGCGTTCTCAAGTATTATAACATGATATTCAAATATCACACTGGAGATTGACACCAATACAGAACCAGTCACATTCACATCTTTGTATGCTTTATATGGTCAGCTTTAGGTTTAAAATATATCTGATTAGAAGATACCTTAAACTGTTTTATATGTTTGTTTTGATAACTGCTGCATATTTTGTTTGTTAGGTATTTGTTGTTCTCATGCTGCTCTGGGTAAATGGACTCCTAGAGATTGTAGGAATGCTATATGGCAGCAAATGAATCAAGTTTTATCATTTTGAAATATAAATATTTTGCAGCCCTTTGAAAAGACTCTTGTGCCATACGGAGTCTCACTAGATCAAAATAACAGCTATAGCGCTAATGAATAGTCACTAGATTTGGCTATTTGTGTTCGAAATGCTTACTTCCAATCTTATGGGCTGGTGAAACTGCAATCTTATGGGTTGGTTGGAATGCCAGACATGCGGTCAATTCATAATATAATCATTGGTCCTCTGCCTTTCTGTTGCTAAATGACGTTTCCTCTAAGAATATTAGCTTTGCTTGAAATTTCTATTCTGAGCACATAATAGAAATGTGCGCAATTCCTTTGCCAACTATTAAGAAAAAAAGAATGAAACACTTGTCGTTCTAGATCCAATTTTAACAAGATAGAGAGGGATTTGTGAAGGGGCAGACATGTATTAGTTAATTCATGTTACAGTTTTGTACACCATGTTTGAAACATGTACTTTGTTAAGAAGGTCTTTGTTCTTATTGCCCAACATTGCAAGAACGTTGATATGCATCAATGAAGCTAGTTTATTTAATTTAGTTACTCCATATTCATGTACAGTGGATCCATTCAATAAGACGTCTACAATAATCAGCTCTGGGTTATGTTAGCTGACCATTTCTGAAAGAGAGGAATTTGAAGAAATCCAACTTCCTTCCGGTACACAAAAACTTTCTATATTGACATTCTACTTCAGGTAGAAGAGCCAACCAAATTGCAGTATCTACTCCCATCTCGGAGTTAAGCAATAAATCTGTCATACCGTTGTTGATAGAATGCCCACACTGCAAATTTTGAGCCTCAAATCATTCACCTTTTGTCGCAGCATTCCACCTTTGTTTCTATACCTTTGCAGCTGTTGCTTTACTCTTTAGAGTAGCATTTTCTATTTTTAAGCTTTGATCTTCTGCAGTAATTGCTTCACCCTTTGGAGCAGCATTTCCTATTTCTGAAACTGGTTCAACTTGTATTTGTTAGTCATACATGGCAACATATAAGACTGCATCCAACCAGCGTCTACTCGCAGGCCAGCTTATCTCTAGAGGTCTGAACCAAGGCAAATTGTGGGATTTCCAAGATACTGCTGCCACATGTCTTGATAATTATCTTAAGAGGGTAAACAGACAGGAAACTTTCAAAACCAACAAACCTACAAACTTTCTAAAAAACTTACAAACTTACAAAAAACTCATCCATTTTATTAAATCCGCATATTACATATATTTACATATGTTAATCCACATATCAACACTACAGTCACTCCTCATATATCACAACTCTCCTCACATATTACATTACATAGACAAAGAACGAAGAAGAAGAAAAACCACCTCAACTACTCAATCTCCACAATCTCCAAAATTCCGTTTTGTCCAAGAACTTCCAAAGACTTCAAGCATTTCTTGCACCTACCAAATTCATCCGTCTCTTCTGCCAAAATAACATACAAACAACAGCTGCACATAACCAGAGCTACAATCTCAGGCTTGTCATAAACAGCCTGCACAATTTTATCAACAACCTGCACAATTTCATCATCATCAACTGGAACATCAACAACATCAACCACTGCAACTGGAGCATCAGCAAGTATTGGCAAACCGTCATCTACATCTTCAAGAGCTTCTAAACTGTCACACAAAATCCAATCGTCAACCATTGCACATTCATCTAGCTTAAGCCTCTTGGCATGTGGAAACAAATCATCATCAGCATCATCCATAGCTTGATCAAACTTCCTCTCACCCATTGTCTACGTACTGCAATTCATTCCATCCCACCGTCTAATTTATAACTCATCCGTCAACCTCAATCGCAATCCATCAGCCTCAATCTCTAACGTCCAGCATTAATCATAAATTTATTTCTTCCTAAGCAAATCACCAGCAACAAACACCTCATTCCAACCTAAACCCATACCAAAATCGCCACAGAAACCTCTGAATGTGAGCCCCAATGAGGCATCTCCAGGAAAAATTTAGGATATAACCACGAATTTCCCTCAAGCGACAGCAAATCCGGGTCCTCGTCAATCCCTTTCAAAACCCTTCGATTGATCACGACTCTCCTTCACACTGGTTAGGTCGACAATGTATCCAAATCGAGAGCCCAGATAACTCCACACAAATAATAGACGGCCAGCATGTCTGCCCCGGTTACATGTATAAGACTTATATATGTTAAGGAATATAACAATAACCATTAACCATAGGTATAATATCTTTGTACAAAGATATTATTCACTCCAAGCTATTGTAAATGATTTTCTTTACCACTAGATTGTCTTGCCTGGCCAATAATTTGCCAAACTTACACACTTATGCTAGTCCACCAAGACTAACGTCCGAGACTACACCCTCGAGCTACCATATCAATTCGTCCCTTTTTGAGAGGCAACTGACCTCAATTGTAACCATAAACCACAAATTAAACACCAATTTAATTTGAGTCTCATGAGCATCAACTCATTCCAATTGTACATGGGCACCAACTCAATCCATTTGTTCATGAGCACCAAATCAATCGATTTCAAGGTCCAAAGGCTAGTTTTATGATCTCACAGATAGCACCAATTATTTGCTACAATCACAAGGGTTCTGACTAAGGATCTAATTTAAGATCAAGAAAGGATTGAATTGATTTACAGGATTTTAAATTGTGCTAACTAAAGAATAAATTCTAAATTTAGAAAATGGATAAGATTCAAGATAGAAGTAAGTTTCTTGTTGAAGCACCCACCTCAACCAGTAGTTACTACTGTTCATAATTTTAAACATCCATTAATATAAAATACTTATGGCAACAACCATAATATTCTGCGTATATTAATGGCATGAACAATTAATCACAGAAGGAAGTAATACAATCATAAAATCAGTTTACAACTTCTCTAGTGGCACCAACCATACCAAAAGTAAATATTTAACACTAATAGACTCTCTCATCCTTTACTTACAACCACAATAGCTTACCTATAAATATTAATCACCATCTACATGGATGCAAGGTGTATTTTTCTTCGTTTGAGCTTTGGATATTTCACATAGAGATAAATTCGTCCAACATAAATACCGAAAAAGTTTGGATAGAATTAGATTCGTCCACCATAGATGTAGAGAGAGCTTTTAACGGAGATCCATCATGGCCAAGGAGATGGATTTGTTAATTCCGGATACTTGATTTGAAAAAGATCTATTTTGGCAACACGAAATGGATTATCAAGGTAGAATAGGCTTAACTTGCACCGCTTCTTCAAAATTACCTGCATCTAATAGATTCATATCTATATTTCCTATGACAGAAGAATTTTGCTTCACAAATATCTAAGTGCAACTCTAGAATTCACTCTTTCTTTCTAACCGGATAGATGGATAAAAACAGATCAAGGACATAAACTTTAAATTCATATAGAGGAGTAATACGATCTCTCTAGAACAAGATTTTTATTCTGGTTTGCAGTTACTTAAGGCAACCAATTTTTGTGCAAAATTTGCAAAAAGACATCATTTACATTAGGATCCCTAAAGCAAAATCTATCAATATTATAGAGATCTGGTAGTGCAAATTCATCATGGTGGTAGTATTTTTTTTTCCATAAGGCAACTATTGGACACATCAAGAAAAATACAAAGCTATAACCATTGAATTATTAAATAAAGATATATGTACAAACTCAACCACGATGGCCCTGCCCACTATACTACATTCACCAGCGGGAGTTGAACCCAGGTGAAACCAACAGAACAAATCCGTCACAACAACTACCCAAATCCAGGGTCAAAGCATGGGGGTGGGGGACTCTTTTTGTGTCAATGACACATGGTGCTTTGGGGTGCTTTTTTTTCTAGGGCAATATTGTATGGAGAACCATATAAATTCGGGTGTTTGAGGAGCGTATTTCTATTTAGATGTTAAATTTCCTTTTTTTAGCTGCAATGTTTTGTGGGGTTTGTGTCGAGCGAGGCAGTTATATCAAAAACGAAATTCGATGGGCGCACATGGCCAGTTCGACAGATCTGGTATGCATGCCGGCTGTGTCAAAAACTAGATTATTGGAGAGCGAAGCACCTGGCAGGATGGATCGATTCTTGAAGCATGGGCGACAGCAACTCAGAGGTAGGTGCATGATTTCAAGCAAGGGCAAGTATCATTTCGAAACAACACTACCAGAGGATTCAAAAAGCAGCACCAGCTTCTGGCCCAGCAACAATGACTTCCAAAATCGGCATGGCTTTGAGAATCTGGAGTCTGCTGGTGCCTGAACAGGGGGTTGAACAGAGCTGGCGATGCTTGAACAGGGCTAGTGATGCTAGAATGCGGCTGAACAGGGGCGATTCCTACAATTTGAGTGCAATGGTTCGGTGCTTATTGCCCGTCGTTGGGTTGAATTTTTTTTTTTTTTGCTCTTTTTTGTGCCTCGACCATGGATTGGATCGTTACCATGGGAATTGGCATGCATTATCCCTCTCAAAATCCTAACAGCCTTTGATGTGGCATAAAACACGAAATCTGCGCTAGATCAATGGTCACTAGTAAAAGTTGAACATAAGACCAATAAGGTTTCCCAAGGCTTTTCAAGAGGGGCGGCATTGTTTTTCTTGGTCGGAATATTTGAAAATTGGCATCGTGTTATAAATTTATCTGTAACCATTGCTTTTTTTTTTATGTCTTGTGGATTTTTTTTTTTTTTTTTTTTGTGTTGGTCTGGTCGACCACAGAGCGGCCGATTTTGATTTTCAAGGGATGGAAACAGCTATTTGGGTGTCGATTTTGATGAAGCTCGAAGGAAAACCCCATAAGGGAGCCTAGATTTGTGGAAATCTCATGTGAATTGCTTTCTTTGGTCCGATTTTCCTGATTCCTTTGCGATTCCGAGTAGCAGTGAAGGAGGGGTCGGCTCCTGTGTAGGTTAGAGTAATCATGGGTTCAGGGAACAATATCAGAGCCAAAGGCCATAGAACTTGAGCTGCAATAGCCCTACTACAGTATTGCCATAGCGGCTCTGTTCTTTTTTCACATGGATTTGAAGCAGGGGTCTTACGGATCCTTTATTTTGGACTTGGTGCACCGCCTCAGCAATACAGAGCAATCTAGCGCGCTGGGTTTTGTAGAGCAGGGGTTCTGTGTGTAGAGCAGCGGATTTGTAGGCTCTTTTCCACCACCGTTGCACTATGTTGCAGCCGTGAGGAATTAGTGCTGAGGACCTTGCCACGTGTATGACAGCGGGACCCCTGTGTATTAAGCTATTGGTTAAGATCCAAAGGCTGAGGACGTTTTGGATTTTTTTTGAAGTTTCAACATTTTTCTTAAAGAATAGAATGTATTTTATCGTCCATGGAGACCAATTGGCCTATGGGACCCAAACAAGGAGAAACAACGAGCGTATTACGACTAGGATTAAAAAACCCCTGCTCCGAAGGGTTTTCGAGGGAAAAACCTTGACAGTAATAAACATGCTGGTATACGATACAACAAAATGTAGTCATGACCCAGATGGGCGGAGCCGAGTCTGTGCGTCCATGACCGCATGAAGGTATAACGCAAGGGATCCCACTGACTTTGTACTCAACAAGAGATGCAAGGGCACTTACCAGGTGAGGATACTGTACTCAAATCTGTTCACGAGGGGCAGTGTGACGCTCCCTGATGGTATACGATGCTCCCATCGTATAACGCCGGGGACATTCCCCTCCCCAACGGGTCGAACCCTTGGGTCGGGCCCTCCGGA
>JAANSK020312930.1:0-19128 GCA_011763485.2 Isoetes engelmannii
CTAAAGTTAGTACCCCTAGGCCGTATCTAGGGTGATGTGTCAGTATTTATACACGTATAAATACCTGGAACGTCACAGAGCCTATACTACTGCATGCCTTCAATGCAGCATTCCATGTAACCTCATACTGGTTTGGCATGCAGTGAACAGTTTTTCTGACTCCTTCAAGCTCTGGCATTTAGAGTACGCATTCCATAAGAGTACTTCCAACAACAATATCAAACTGAAGTTGACTGTCAATTGTGAATTTGCCTACAGATTTTTATGCTCTTACATTAAGAAAATATCATAGCTAAAGCTTCAGTTCAGAATATGTGCATTCTTCTCCTCCAAAATATCGTTAGATGAAGGTCTGCTAAAGGACCAGAGTCCCTGCATGATGGTGAGACATAATATTATGGTTTAACCCATTCCCATTGGACAAGCCTGCCCAGATCACTCCTTCGTTGTATTCTTATGTTTTTCCAACATCAGAATTTTTACCAAGTGCAGGATAGAAAGAGTAAAGTGGGAAGATCAGCAAAGAAGTTTCTATTGACAGATAGGATACCTGGTCTGCTTCATAGCACTAACTGGAAATCAGAACATGGAAAAAGATAGGATGAGGCAAATGTAACTTCAAAAATTGTTGAATCTGTGTTGGAAAAGATCTCCAGTGCCACACTAGCATAAGCCTTTTTCCAGTGGTGTTAGAAATGATGTGGGACTTAGTGCATGAAATGAAGAGATGCCAGTGCCCGACTTCAAATTACCCATTTGCTGTTATAATATTAAGTTATGGGAAGGCCAAAATGCACGATGAAGCGTTAATAACCTTAAGCAGGATCCAGAGTTTTGGATAAGTTCCAAGCTTGCATGTTTTTAATTGTCTATTGACTGTACTACTGAATGCAAAGGACTATAAGAATGCAGAATTGATTTACAAGAACATGTTGGACTTGGACTCTGGCTGTTCTCCAGAGATTGCGACATTTAAGATTTTCATTGATAATCATGGAAAGGAGGGTAACTTGAATTTTGCATGTAGCTCCTCTAAATGAAAAGAAGCAAGATGCGACCTAATGTGAGGACATATACAAGCCTCGTTGCAAGTATGGGTAAAGCTGGTAAAGTTGGTAAAGTTGGGGATGCATTACGTTGGTTTAAGGAGCTGAAGGAGGCTGGATTGAAGCCTGATGTGGTTGATTATTGTTTTAGACCCTAAAGGCAAAAATAGAACGTCACACTCAAATCATACAGATTCATCACTCGATTGTGATAGCAAGTATGAAGATGAGAAAGGCCTCACTAGAAACAAAAACTTAGCGAAGAAAAATCAAACGGATTCATCACTGGATTGTGATAGCAAATATGAAAATGAGAAAGGCCTCATTAGAAACAAAAACTAAGCGAAGGAAAATCATACCTTATTTCGATTTCGAAGATTGCCTGCTCCACACTGCGGACAAGAGTAACTACTCAATCTAAGGATAAACACAGGCGTCATTCTCCAACCGATGCAATTCTTCCTATTTTTCTCCACCGTTCACTAGTTTAGATCAAAATCCAAAGTCTTAAAATCAGGCCAGGTCAATTTTTAGGACACGTGGATAGGCTAGGCTTTCAGATAACTTAAGACCCCTGGTTGGGCTGTTGCGCTAAAAAAACAGAGCAAAATATGCTTGCTCCTTTACAGAACAAAAATGGCAAAAGAAGACTAGTACACTTATATAAAGCAAAATTCCAATCTGGTAAAATTTCTTGTACTAGCACTTTCCTAGCCACATGTATCTCTTCTAGCTAATTGGAAAGACTTCAGCCTTCTTTTTTCTCCTAAAAAATTGTAGCCTCGTCAGCTGGGGATTTGGATTAGATACATCACCAATATATGGCCTAAATTCACAGCACAGACATCCCCATAAAGTAAATAAAATAATGTAGTAGAATAGAACAGGAAAATGCTTCATAGACCTCCCAAAATTGACTAGAATCAGAAAAAAAAAAAGGGGGGGCATGTTTAACCTGTAGTACAATGGCCGTTGAAGAGAGGGATAACCCATTTCCAATGACAATTGCAGCAGGACTGGAACTTCCTGAAACCAATACCCACGGCAAGTGCATTAGCTAAACACCTGAAAGACAAGAGGTCCTTCAATTTTATGAAGAATCCTGGAAAGGAAACACAATATTTTCGTTAGACTACTTTGCTTTAAAATACTGGATAGATCCAAACCTGAAAACATACTTTTTTTTTTTTTTTTTTGAAGGACGTCAAACTTTATTAAAAAACCAAGATGAAAGACGATCACAAATGCACAGGCGGGATTAAGATCTCAGAGGACAATCATGATCCACTGAGTAAGACCACCAGCCTATGCATAAGATAAGACACTCAAATAAATCTCAAAGACCAACTGGCACTTGGCAGGAGCAAGCGAAGAACAATGGTAAGCCTTAACAATTTTAGCTTGTGCGTCCCGGAGGACAGCAGCAGCAGGAGTGTCAACGCCCTTAAAGACACACAAATTTCTGCGCTTCCAGATAGACCACAATAACCACCCTGCCGCTAAGTGAAAACATACTTCTTCATAGAGCTCAACCTCTCTATACAAAGTTGTATGGAATAGCAATAGCTGAGTAGCGGATAGTATTTGATCCACGGCTTTCCGCTCAGAAAATGAGGTATGGCAAAGCTGATTCTTCTGCATCCAAAAAATCAATTTGTGGTAAATAACGTAACGACGGAAACAGAGGTGCAAATGCCTCCAGTTGTGATGTGCAGCAAGAAGTGAAAATCTTGTACCAAAATATAGATGGCATCCTCAAAAAGCTTGAAAATTCTGAGAAAGATCAGTTCCGAGGGCTGCAAAAGCTTGACCATGCTTTGCGAGCGTAAGCATAACCCAAGGGTGCATATCGTCGGGGAAGGGAAGGCTTTGTCGTACGATAACCAGAGAAGCGAGAATGGAATTTACAGAGATTTTCTAATTTCCAAGACCGTCTGATTCATAATTATGAGATCTAATGGCTGCAATTGAAATTTGCTGATGTGGCTTATCACGTGGACACCTTAGAATTGCGCAAATTGTGCATCTCGAGTTAAAAAAAAGGGAAAAAAGAAAAAGAAAAAGAAAATTGCATTGTCTAGCAGTCTGACAATTGATTGCAATTTTATTCAACAAGAGAACAATTGACACAATTGAAATTTCTTTTGAAAAGATACACATGAAACAATTAAACCCTAAGGTCAAAGTGACAGAAGGCAACTTGACATTATTGATGAGAAAGGACAAGCATAATGAAATAGTGAAGGACGATCTCATTAAACAACAAGCAAATCTGTTTAGTACTATAAAAGAGGGAGCCAAATTTTCCAACAAGGGGACAAGATAATGAATAGGTGTCATCTTACGACATAATAAGTTGCTACCTTACAACACAACGTACAAATGTGCGTGTGCAGCATTTTAAGAACATAACTGTTGATTGAGGAGAGCAGTAGACAAATAAGCGAGTGCATTTTAAGACATAAGTGTTAAGGGGAGCACTGGTGCCACCTTACAACACAACACACAAAGCGAGTGCATTTTAAGACACAAGTGTTGAGGGGAGCACGGGTGCCACCTTACAACAGAACAGACAAATAAGCGAATGCATTTTAGGAACATAAGTGTAGCGAAACCTTTTTCCAGGACAAACATGTGAAAAGCTTAGAAGCTCGAGGACCATTCAAGATTAATGTTAAATAATAAGAAAGGACAAGCAAGGGAAGCATTGAAGGGTGTGGACACCATCAAAACATATGTAAAATTAGATTGGATTTGAGAATCAATATTGTAAAAGGGACTGAAATTTTGAACTTAAACAAAGGGACAAGAGAATTGAAGAGTGCTATTGAACACCACATGGACAAATAACTGAATCCATTTTTAAGAAACAAAGGTGTTGGAAGGAAGCAATAGAGATTTCTTTCATAAGATGTGAAAACCACAGAAGCGTGAACAATTGAAGGCTAATCTAGATTTTTTTTTTTTGTTCCTTAGGGTTTTGGGGGGGGGGGGGGGGACAAGCACAGGCAATGAATGGTAATGTTTGCAAAATGTTACAAACAAAGAAGGTTGAATGTTGTTGCCACATGAATTGTAGTAGTGCAAGCTTTTGTGGGGCAAAAGAAATTGAAGAAGGACATCTCATATTAACTTGTCATGCTTACCAATGTATCCAGATCAAGGTTGCCATAGGTACCAACATTGATCCATTTCTTTGATCCGCAACTGTCGCCATTAGAAATTTCCTTGTCATGCTTTTGTTTCTTATATAAAGGCCAAAGCTATGCGTTGTGTTGTGGTGTGCTGGATATTTTATGAAGGATTGAATAAGCATGGTGGCAATGGGTACCGTTTTGAGTTACTTTATTGAATATGTTTCAAAAAAGAAGAAGCTATGAGCCAAATCAATATTGACGTTGACGAGGATGCTCGTTGGTTATAAAAATCATGGTAGTTATGGATGGGAGGGAAAGATCTTAGAAGTTTAATCAGGAATATCTTTCTAAGCCTTCAACAATTTTCACACACTAGTTCTTTAGCAATGTGGTCTCGAGTTCGAGACCGCATAGAATTGCACTCGGTACTGTTGGGGGTCAATTCCCAACAGATGCAATGTAAGGTGGTTGGGGGCAGGACCCAACCAAGCAATGTAGTGTGGTGTGTGGTCACATGTCCAGTTTGGATCTTGTTAGTGGCGTGATATTAAAACTACTATCTAGTTATCTATCTTTAGATTTATGTTGTACTACACCTTCACATGATTTTTGAGGCATTTTTGGGTACTTGTTGGGGGTCATATGGAACATTTCTGCTACACAAGCAAGGTACTCGAAAATTACAATACCATGAAAGCTACCAATTTTTATTTTCTTTTCTTTTTCTAAAGGATGAAAGCAAAAATTTTTGTTAATCGGCTATAAATATTACAGAATGTACATGTCTTATCTAACTGTGTAAGCACAAGAGGAAGCCACATGAATAAAAAGCTACGAAAATTTTGAACTTGAGTAAGGGACAATAAGTAGGTGAGTTTGATTTATATTGTCTCGCCGTCTCGACAACTGATTGCAATTCTATTGAACATGGAATCAATTGACACAATTGGATTTTCTCTTTTGGAAAAACACATGAAATGATTAACCCCAAGGTCAAAGTGGCAGAGATGACTGAACATAATTGATGAGAAGGGACAAGCATAATGTACTAGTAAAGGATGATGTATTACTATAAAAGAAGGAGCCAAAATTTTCAACAAAGGGGCAAGATAGTGAACATGTATTATCCTACAACACAATAAGTGAATAGGTGCTACCTTACAACACAACAGACAAATAAGCGAGTGCATTTTAAGGACATACGTGTTGAGATGAGCAGTGGAGCAAGTAGTGGAGCTTTCTTTCAGGACAAACACGTGAAAACCTTTAGAAGCCTGGGGACAATTCAAGGCTAATGTCGATGAGCAAGCTTAATGTATGCACACCATCAAACATATAGATTGGTACTTAGGAATTAATAATGTAAAAGGGAGCGAAATTTTAAACTCAAACAAGGGGATAGGAGAATTGAAGAGTCGAGTGGTATCTTACACCACATGAACAAGTAACTGACCCCATTTTGAAGAACGAGAGGGTTGGAGGGAATCAATGGAGATTTCTTTCAAAAGATACATGTGAAACCATAGAAGCACACCAGCAAACATAGATAAAGTCAAATCGATACTAGAGAATTAATACTGTAAAAGGTAGTGAAATTTTGAACTCGGATAGGGGGACAAGAGAATTGAAGAGTGTTATCTTACACCACAGGGACAAATAACTGAATCCATTTTTAAGAACGAGAGGCGTTGGAGGGAAGCAATGGAGATTTCTTTGAGAAGAAACACGTGAAAACCATAGAAGCAAAGGGAGGACAAGCAGAGGCAGGCAGTGAAGGGTGATGCTTGCAGAATCTCAGAGACCTATAAAGAAGGGGATCAAATGCTCGTGATTCAATCCATATCAAAATGATGCATGATGCATTGGAGTTTATAGTCATACTAAAAAATCCAAGCCACCAGTTGAAAAAGACCCCCTTCATTCTCGCCCATCATGAGAGAGACAAAAATAATACCCCCATGTCCCAAACACACTACAAAACAACTCCAAATCCTCGTGCAAATATAGAGCATTAACTCAGCAAAAAGCCCCTCTTGTTTTAAACCCCTTTATCTCTCTAAATCTCGCTCCTTAGTTCATCTTTCTCTCTCTAAATCCCTTGGTGACAAAACGTAACTCCCTTATTAATTGCATAAGCCGTCTCACTTCAATAATGTTTACGGGTTACTGCGTAACTGCCAGACACGTGGCGTCCGACGTGGAGGGTAAACCGGGGTTAGGGTAACCGCGGTCGGAGTTTTAACCGCGGTTAGGGGAGAGGGTTTAGGCTTCTGGCCTTCCGAGCTTCTTCATTCTGGGCTGCCGGACTTGACCTTCTTCATTTTTGCCGCGTTGATCCGTTTCCGGCATTTCTCAGCTCTTTCCAATTCTGGGTTCTTTGGATTTTGCTTTCTGTCTTCTTCTCGCCTTGTCTTTGCTTCGTCAGATCATGCTATTTGAAGCCCCTTCGCTGCAGCGGCATAGAAATTCTTCTCAAGCTTTTTGGGTGTTTTTTTGCAGCCCCTGAACGCTCTGTTTTGCTTCGTTCTGAGCTTTTTATGCAAAAAAAAGGGATCAATTGCTTTGCAGAGCTACTCGGCATTTTTTTTCTCCCAAGAATCGGACGCATAATTTTTTTCTCCCAAGAATCGGACTCATAATCTGTTCGCATGGAAGTTGTGATTGCGTCTCCGGCTTCAAGCTGTTCTTTGAACGAATCAAAGCATGCAGATTGGGAACAGAGTAATACAACTGAATCAAGGGGGCCAAAATGGTCTTGCAAATTCAAGCAAATAAGCTTCAAGAACAGGGATTTAGGGATTGAAGAGGAAGAACTAAGCAGCTCTGCTGCTTCCCAGATTAATGAAGGTTGCGAAACTCCAAAATCAAAGGCATTTAGGGTGCCGGAAGTTCTTGAATGCCCCCCTGCTCCAAGGAAGCGCAGAGCTATGGCGAGAAAGAGGCCCGTTTTGCACACCACTTTCTTTATCCCACCGGATTTTGACATTATATTTTCGCCTCATAAGGTCAGAGCTTAGATCTTTGTATCATCTGCATCTCAGAGCACAGATTTGAGTCCAATATGTAAATGTTTTAGTCTATCCTCTTGAATAGCTTCTTGTAGATTGAATTTCTCGTCTAATCTCAGGTCTGATTGCCGGAAAAATACAACAATATGATGATCAGAATGTATTATGTGATTAATCTTTGATGAATACAGCAATGTTGGTATTGATTTTGTTATTTGTATTTCAAGTTTGAGCATGCTTCAGACATAGCCATGCAGTTTTTTAGTCGGACATGCATTGATTTTGTAGCATTGAAGGATATGTGACGCCATTATTAAGTGGCCCAACGGATAAAATTCCTCTTATTTCTTATCCGTATCTTTGAGAATTTGTGTTGTGGTTTGCCTGCTTCTGATGACTAAAGATTCTGCATATCATTCTTCTTCTGAGAGCTTGCCACATATGTACTTTGACAATCTTTTTAAATTATATCCGAACATTTTTGTTGCTTTAAAAATATATACATACTAACACTCGTGCACATATGCACTCGTGCACATGTTTGCATCCATAAGATAACATCATATGCACAAGATTGGAAGATTGATCTTTTAATAAAATATTAAAAATTTGATCTTTCAATAAAATATTTCAGGGCGATTTCTATAGTTTTTCTAGAAGTAGAAGAAATATTGTAGAACCCTAGAAGAAATATTATTAGTATCTTTAGCATAGAAGATTCTCCATCCTTTAGCCCCCCAAGAGGGGCTCCCTTGCCCCAATATCTCTATGATCACTTTGCTTTGTTACTTCTTTTACTCCTTTCCACATGTAGACATTTGTATTCCCTCTACTATGTAGGAATTTTTTCCTAGTAGTAATAGTTGTACTAGCGCATTGTATGAGACTCATGATATTGGTCTTCGTGGAGTAGACGTTAAAAAACTATTCTATTCCTCTGCCCTTTTTTTTCTTTTCTTTTTTTCTTTTTTTTTAAGGACATCAAAATATATTCAATATTCCAAAGAAGTACATGAATAATTGCAATAAAATCTCAGCACACAAAGATAATCCACTGAGCGAAGCAACCCGCCTATGCAAAAGGTAGTATACCCAAATAGTCCTCAAAGAACAATTGTTTCTTGTCAGTAACCAGCCAAGAACATAGATATGCCTTCACCAATCTATCTTGTGCCTCATGAAGAACTTGGTCAGCAGCAATGGTTAAGCCGTTAAAGGTACACCACCGCGCCTTTTTCAGATAGACAACAACAACCAACCTTACGTTAAATGGAAAGCCTGATGCTGCAACATGTTCCAAGTGGAGGGATAAATAGCAAGAAGCACCTGGCTAGTCAAGGCCATATGGAAGAGAGATAAACAACCACGACCAATCTGGCTGAACTTGGTTGCATAGAGAAAAATGGTGCTCGAGAGTCTCATGTAGCCGTTTGCACAATGGGTAAAGTTCTAAAATACGGGGAGCAAACTTATGGGCCAACACATTAGCCCGCAGACATCTGTGGAGGATCTGCCATCACATTGAAAAACTTTGGGATGAAGCAATTTATCCCAAGCACAGGACCACATTCGTTTCTAGTGAGGAGGAGGAAGGCGAAGCTGCCAACCAGTCCGAGAGGGAACAATGTCAACGTCGAACAACCTTGATATAAGGAATGCACTAGACATTGTGCATTAACAATTTTGGGACCAATCCAAATAAGCACATCAGCTGGTTGGGAAGGGGTTGCTGGCAGAATATCAACCATCTTTTGCTAAATAGCTCTATCCCATCGAGATAGCATGAAAATAGTTTGAAATCATCCCAAGGCAACAAGTGTCAAGCCTCATACCAAGCATCAACTGTGAGAACGCCAGCAAGCATGCAATGTCGTTGAGTCGGTGGATGTACCGTAGCATACAGAGGCATACGATTATCTAGAGGAATCCACCAAGACGGAGCTCTTAACTATGTGCAAGCATATGTGCAAGCATCAGGATTAATCCGAAACCATGTTCGAGATGTCTCCCAAGAATCAAGTAGGCCCTTTAAGTGTGACGACCATACAGATATTCGTATTATATGAGCATTATACTTGTATGTACAAAAGATGATCATCACACGAATGCAAAAAGGTAGTTGTATGAAGTAAGGTTTGAACTCACAACCTTCTAGTTGCAAGCCACATACTTTAGCCAAGTGCACTAGCTATTCTCTTTAAGTGGTATTCTTCTGCATCTTCCACATATGCTGATGGCTTCCAGGAAATCTTAGAACATTCTGGAACCTATGTACATGTATGACACTTGGCAAGATATCATCAGTTGGAGTGGCACGATCTGGACCATTGGTATACATATATATAGAGGAGCCTCATTCTTGTCGAACCATTCCGATTCAACGCCAGTCTTAAGCCTTCCAGGCATCTGTCTTGTGTTCTTGCTCGTCTTTGGGCCATGTATTTCTGATTTCTTGATCATATATCACATTCTTGCCTATTGTTTGCGTATTTCTTGCGTATTTTCTACATAGTTTCCTTGTTCTTCGCGTAGGTTCATGATAGTTTGAACCGGAATCCCTTACCGGTTCTTGCCTGCTCTGATCCTAAACATTATTTTGTCCATATTTGGTGCTTTTATTACTATGGTGGAGATTCCATCCTTATTACAATAGGTCCAATAGCTGGTGCAAGTATGTCAGCAGTTGCAATTGAATACTAAGGAGCTCAGGGAAGGGATTGCTTCTCATGAATCAGCTTCTAGCTTTGGATTGAGGACATCAGAGCCTTAGCTTGCGAGAGAAGTTTGATGGCACTCGGGCCAAGCTTCATGGATTTTTTAATCAGATTCGGCTGGTGATTCAGCTCCATCCACATAGATATCCCACATCTCAGGAGCAAGTTGGATTGATTGGTTCTCTCCTTACAGGGCCAGCTTTAAGTTGGTTTGCGCCATTACTAGAGAGACGAGCCTCAGAATTGCAAGACTTTTCTGCTTTCATTGCTGAGCTCAAGGTATGTTTTGGAGATACAGATCGTCAGCGCATGACAGTTACTAAGCTTAGCAATCTCAGGCAGGGTTCCCATCCAGCCTCGGTCTATGCCTCAAGATTCCGTCAAATTGCCATAGACATAGTCTGGGATGATGCAGCTCTTCGTAATTGTTTTCGACGGGGCCTTCGCGAGGATGTGAAGGATATGCTGCTGACCATGAAGGATTTGCGGACCTTGGATGAAGCCATAAAATTTGTTGTCCACTGTGATAATTGTCTTTTTGAATGCAAGCAGGAAAGGCGTTATCAAACTTTCCCTTCGATAGCATTGGCAGTACTTGTCTCTACTCCATCCACTGCCACTGACGGTCCGGTGCCGATGCAGATTGACCGTGTTGTTCGCGGGCCTTTATCTGCTGCGGAGAAGCAGCACAAGAGGGAGGCCAACGTTTGCCTCTATTGTGGAGGAGTTTGTTATATTACTCGGGGATGTCCAGTTAAGCGTCCGAGTCAGTCACAAAACTTCAGGGGACAGTCCGGGTAATAAGAGTCTCTCGACAGCTGGCCGCCATTTCTCAGACTCCTTCCATACATCAGGAGAGTTATATTCCATCAGATAAGGTTAGTAAGGAGTTTTTCATTTTTATATCATTGGAGTCAGGGGTGGTGAACTTAGATGCATTGGCACAACTCGATACCGGTGCAAATGCTTGCTTTATGGATAGTGTGTTCACTGCTCAGCACGTCACTCCTAGAAGCAGGGTAGAGCATCCTAATTCTATCAGGGTGATTGATGCTGCACCCATGCAGGCTCTGTTCGAGGGAGCTTCCTGCAGCATTTCCTTCAATCTCATCGCCAGCCAACATGCGCCAGTGGTCTTGCAGTTCTTGTCTCTGCATCACCATCTGCTCCAGTTCGTAAAATGTCGTGGGCCCATGATTCTGCGCTCGTTCATATTCCAGTTCATGTCTCTATTCCGTGTCCCGATCCCGTCCAAGTTCCTGCTCTTGTCCATGTTCCTGCTCCTGCTCCAGTTTCTGCTCCAGTTCCTGTTCCAGTTCCTGCTTCAATTCCTGCTCCTGCTCCTACTCCTACTCCTGCTCTCGGTCCTGCTCTTGTCCAAGACTCTTATTTATGTGGAGGTGTCTTCACGCCCTCAGATTTCACTCCACAAGTTTATTAGATCAGGAAGACAAGATCCCAATTCAACATTTTCAATTCAAATTCATATGTCGACTAGTTCTGCTTCAGTGATGTCCACACCTGTGCTTCCTGATAAGTACAAGGATTTTGCCAATGTTTTTTACAAGGCCAAAGGCAGCAAGTTTCCAGAGCATCATCCCTATGACTGCCCCATTGATCTCCAGCCAGGAACAACCCCACCATTTGGTCCTATCTATGGCTTGTCACCAACAGAGTTGGAGGCTTTGTGGACCTATATCGAGGAGAATCTTGCAACTGGATTTATCCGACATTCTCAGCCTCCTGCAGGGGGCCCCATCTTCTTTGTCTCTAAGAAGGATGGTACTTTGCGGTTGGTCGTGGACTACCGCGGCCTCAACAAGATTACTGTGTGCAATCGGTATCCTCTCCCGCTGATCCCAGATATTACTTGAGTGGCTGCAAGGCGCATGATAGTTCACCAAGGTTGATCTTTGAGGCGCCTACAATCTTATTCGGATCAGGGAAGGTGATGAATGGAAGACCGCCTTCCGAACGCGATATGGGCATTTTGAGTACACTATCATGCCCTTCAGTGTTACCAATGCCCCAGCAGTTTTCCAGCACATGGCTAACGATATTTTTCGGGAGTTTTTGGATCTCCTCATTATCATCTATTTGGATGATATTCTGATATATTCGAAGACCCTAGAAGAGCATGAAGAGCATGTCCGGAGGGTCCTCCAGAAGTTGCGTGAACATGGACTTTATGTCAAGCTGGAGAAGTGACAGTTTGAACAGGATAATGTTGAGTTCCTCGGCTACTACATCACACCCCAGGATGTCTCCATGGATCCCGGAAAAGGCAGCACTATTTTGGAGTGGCAAACACCTTCTTCTGTCCAAGATATTTAGTGTTTTCTTGGACTTGCTAACTTCTATCTGTGTTTTATTTGGGATTATTCGGAGATTGTCCTTCCTTTGATCCGCCTCATGTCAAAAGGATGTGCCATTCGAATGGAGTTTGGAAGCAGAATCCGCTAAGGATGTGCCATTCGAATGGAGCTTGGAAGCAGAATTCGCTTTTGTGACCCTGAAGCGTGCTTTCACTTCGGCACCAGTTCCTGCTCATGAGATCCTTCACGTCCATATATTGTCGAAGCAGATTATACATGACAGTTATTGGTTAGGCCAAGCCTGAATGTATCGTAATCTCCAAAAGATCATACTAAATGCATATAATATCTGACAGCAGAAATTTGTGATTCGAGGTATGAGCGCACTTAAATATATACATATAAAATTGACCCATCTTCCAGAGATTGACTTGTAATATAAGAATTTGCCATAGCTGGGATAATGATGCAGTTTTGTAAAACTAAAATTTGTCCCACAAATGCCTAAATTGGTTATAAAACTTCAGATACTAACTAGAAAAACGAGAGGCATTATCTTCTGGGCAAAAGCTGCACGATTATAAACCTCACGAATATCTTTCTTCGCTTCTTTTCAAAGAAGTCTCGATAGCCATACCTCTTATGATGCAAATCGATATAATCTCCCTGAGGCTGTTCGTTCCAACATCACAAGTTCGTCAAATTCAACAATCTCCCTGAGGCTGTTAGTTCCAACATCACAAGATCATCAAATTCTACCGTCTCTGGATACCTACACCGGCATGAAAGAAACTTTTGTTTACCATTTTGGATGTTCGCAGGAGCCAGGGAATAGAAAGCTTTAAACCCTAAATGAAAACCCCCCTAGCATAATCTGTCATTCACACCTCTCTAATCATAGGCGGAATCTCCACGCTTGTTGTCGGATTCTAACATAACCGGATTAACTGTCTCCCAAATTTGGCACAGTTCGGCGGGGCAAAGCAACCCTAAAATGGATTTCCTCGACTCGTGCATGCCCAGGAGGTATACCTTTACTTTTTAATTACATACGTTAAATACATACTTGAAAACCATAGGACAGTTATATATAAAAAGCAGAAGGTAGTGTACGTGCGCTCTAGAAATATGTGCATATACTCAACCACAAATACAACTCATGAACCATATTAAAACCATAGTGAAAACCCCGTATAATTATATGTTCTGCGCGACGAACCATTTTTTTGTGATATTTGCAAAATGTGGTGCACATATTATGTGGGAGATGTTCGGACCAATTGCAACCGACAGGACAACCATTTACCAGCAGTCTCGAGGTCCTTCAGGAATGCCCTCTCTTTCCAACACTGTTTGGCCTCTAAATTGATCAGTTGAAAAGCTGGCTTGCTGACAATGAGGGTGGCGGGGCTCAACTTTTACATATGATCACTAAGCAACTCATATATGCTGATGATGTTGACCTCCTAGCTCAGACTCCGGAGGATATGCACGATCACCTGGATGCCTTGAACGCATTCTGCCAGGCGACAGACATGTGTGGAATTGAAGATGAATCTCACACTTTTCAAAGCTGCCCGACGTATAATCAGATCCCTGTTGGTTATGCTCACCTAATCACTATATGATACTAAGCACAACTTCATTGGTGTCATTAGGATCATACTTCCAGGAGGTCATGGATATGAGGGTTCAGACATGCCCCCGGACAACTACTTAAGGTGTGTATATATATGCTTCACCATGTATATTTCTACAGCTTGTCAGCAGCCTTATTGCTGCCACAGTGTTTTCCTTCAAAACCTTTCGGGGCGGAGGTTTTTTAATCCGAACAGTAATACATCTGTTGCACTCTTTTATTGGGTCCCATTGGCAGATTGGTCTCCGTGGATGATAAAATTCAATTCAATTCTTAAAATATCTTAATATAATTGACACCTATTATGATTTAGAATTGGTTGATAGGCAAGATTGTCCTTAAGCCAATTAATAAGTGCTTTGAATGGCAATTAAATTGGATATAGATATATTACTTTTGATCTCCATCGTAATTCAATGCATAAGGAGGAAGGCATCCGCACAACAAGATAAAGAATTGAATTTAAGTTTCAAATCCTTCTAAACAAGGTTAAAAGAGAGTTGTACACTGCTTGTAATTGACTAAAGTGCAAATTACACCATTATTACATTACTTCAAATGGTAAGTATAGTTGGTTGGGAGCCAAGAAGTCAAGAGTTCAAATTCCTTTCTTCCTAAAGTTATTTCATACTATATAAATAAATAAACTTAAATAAATACCATTACGATGCTATTGACATGTTGGTAAGGGTATAGACTTGTTGTTACAAGATTATGAGTTCAAATCCCTCAATTACACATGGAAAAAATGTTTTGACTTAAAGAAAAGTCATATTCAATGGTCAACAACACTCTCACAAAATTCTGGAAGTCATTTGCACATCACAAAATTATTTTGACACTTTCAGAAATTTTGGAAAATGTTTTGACTTAAAGGAAGGAAGGAAGTAAATTTTAACGTCCATAGAGACCAAAGGCCTATGAGACGGCACAGTACAAGGGGGACCGAAGTCCGTACAAACAAACAAAAATATAATCAAAATCACCACAGATCCATACCATCACCAAACGCTCCCTAAACCGTAACCTCTCACAAAATTCTGGAAGTGTCATTTGCGCATCACAAAAGTATTTTGACACTTTCAGAAATTTTGGACTGAAGTGTCATCTGCAAGTGTATTTGGACACTTTAAGAGATTTTGGAAGTGTCATCTGTGCACTACATAAAATAAGATAAGAGCTTTTAACTTCCATAAGAACCCAATCGGGTTATGGGACCAAGTACATGGAAATAGAACATAAGCCCAAAATAAAACTCGCGAACAAAGGCCCATCACAAGAACAGAAATAAACATTATAAATAGAACCAAAGAAGAGCAAGATTATATGCCAATTGCCCATAAATCAAAAGGCCACAGATTCTTAATGATAGTTTGTCCTCCTCTATACACTGCCCACTTTCCTTGCAGGCGAGCTTCACAGACTCGACAGAGTTCCTTTTTTCGTCTACAGAGTTGTGCTGGGGTGAGATCCATACAAGAGTATTTGGGCTTATTCTTCACGGTCCTTTCTTTTTTTTATGTTTTTAAGGTGGTATTCTAGCTTAATTCAAGTTTTTAAGCTCATTCACCTTATCAAATTTTGTGGTTGATACCAAAGAAAATCAAAGCTAGGGGTCTCATAGTGAGCTGATGACACTTTTGAAAAAACTTTGGAAGTGTCAGTTGCGCAGTACGAGAGCATATGGTCACTTTTTTGTCATAAAATTTTATTTTTCCTAAAACGACTTTGTACATTCCACTAATTTATTTATGTGTTAAGCTGGAATTTCTTATTTATTACTACTACTCCCTAACAAGTTCTAATCTATGGAAAAAAAAATTTCCATTTTTTTGTTCAAGGTCGTTTGAAATTTCTCTCAAACCTCAAGTTCTAACTGTATAGGGTGTATGGCCAGTGCTTTGATCTTGGTCTGCCAAAATTATCATTCTGATACTATTGTGACGTCCCCTTATCCTCTACGATGTTCCCATTGTATAGGATCAGGAGATTCCCTCTTGTCAACGCAATGTCGACTACTGGCTGTGCTCCAGAGGCGACGTGGAAGGAAGGACGTGTCATCGCTCCACCTTCCCTGAAGTCGATCTCACTGTGGAAGGATAAACTATCAGCACTAACAACATGCATATAATCATATACAACTACTCACCACGAAGTGTGAGGCACCATCATCTCTATATCATCAACACAAACTGATGCAAGTTACATGAATAACTCTTATTGATCCAGCTCTGGTTTAACAAAACCAGAGAAAGATCCAGATTATGACTAGAAATAATAGTTCACCTCCCAACTGGATCTCCAGATGTTAAGAACTGGCAAGCTTGGAAAAGTTGAAGGCGATGGCAATTCACGAGCAAGGATTCTCAGTTCAGGAAAGGTTTATCCAAAGATGCGAAATGGGAATCTCTGGACAATCAGAACTGCAAAACACTGGAGTAAATGGGTCTATTAATGTGGCAGAGATTGTTGGAGTAGATTCGGTGCAGCTAGGAGGTCGACGTAGACAGTTTCCTTCGATCCGATGAAGTATGCCCTATATGATACAGATCGTCCCTTTTTAAAAAGGTCGTAGATCCCCCCCCTTTTTTTTTCCCCAAAAGGCTTTTATAGTTAATTCGGATAATTTTCAATTATAGGTATATAATATCAAAGATATTATTTATTTCAAACTATTATAATGATTTCCCTTGCCATTAGATTGCCTTGCCTTACCAATTTGCCAAACTTACACACCTATGCTAGTCCGCCAAGACCAACGTCTGAGACCACTCCCCCAGCTACCATATTCATATCAGTTCTTTCCTTTTTGAAAAACAACTGACCTCAATTGTAACCATAAACCACTTGTTGAAGCACCAACCTTAAATAATAACATCAACTAAGGCTCAAAATTTTAGACACCAATCAAAAATTTATATTATCCTTTTATTATCAAAAACTTATGGCACCAACCATAATATTGCGCATATACTAGTGGCACAATTCGGGGAACACTACAATAAAATATCTAAAGATTCTAAACACAATCTTTAGACAACTACTATATACTCGACGAGTGGTAACCAATCTACAATTTACTCCTCTCTTGCTTCATATGTACTATATGAGCTGCTTTCTTTTCAGATTTAATCTTTTCAGCTCAGAATTTCCCACATCTATTTCCTTTATATGCACATTGTGCATTTTCTCTTCAATACTTTTCCTGGGTGGCAGAGGATATTCTTGTCTTGCCACAGTCTTGCTTTTAGTGCAATACCTCAATACCTTTGGTAATGATTTCCACCACAACGGAAACATCTTATTTCCTTGGGCTTGCCCATGCTTCCTTTCTTTTGCTCAGACTGATTATCAGAAGGTTCTACTTCCACTTCTTTTCTCATTTTCCATTTTCCTTCGTTCTCCTCATCTAGATTGGAGTATGGCTGCCATGCATAACTTCTTTTTCCTTTTGGATTAATCTTTAATTCAGCAGCTGATGCATATGTGATAGCGTCTCTTAAGCCCTTTAATCTTGAATAGCTTACTTCGCTGAAGACATCCAGGCGTAGTCCGTTCATATACTTCCTTGTTAATTCTTGTGCATCCACGTTTTTATCTGCGCAGCCAAATGATTAAATTTCATGGTAAAATCATTTACAGTTTCCTGTTTTGACTGCTAAATATGATCTCATCTGGAGGCAAGTATTGTGCTTCAAACTCTTTTCTAAAATCTTCTCAGCTGCTGATCATTAGTTCCAAATGTTTTCTTCCTTGTCACCATAGTTGCGCAGTTCCTTTTAAATATATGTCCATGGCGCCTAATTTGTTTTTCCTCCGTTGCTTCAACTCTCTTAAAAAATGACTCTCAGGTACTCGAAAATCCTATGACCAGTCTGGGCTTTGCAGGATATCCATGGAAAGAAGGTATGTCATATTTTTCTAACCAATTACACTTAGACTTTTTGTGAAAAGAGCATCTTCTTCAGTAGGTGGAGACGGAATTATGGGTACTGGTTTTGTAGGTAACAGAGGAGATACAGTGGCTCGCACAATTCGTGGGGAGTTTATACATGAAGAGGTAAACAAGAAAAGAAAATGCTACCATGTATGCTACATTTCATGTAGGAATTATATATACGGCCTTGCTGAAAAGAGACTGAAAATGCAGTTTAGAGGATTTTTAGAACCGCACATGCAAGGAGGACATCTAAAAGGTTGGCGTCATTGAAAATTATGTTTAGCTAGGTTCAATCAGGGTGTTAGCCATGAAGTGGCATAGTTGACATCAACAATTTGCCTAACTGCACAAAACCTACTTACTCAGTGGACTGTGTAAGGTGCTAGTGATGCATCAACGGTTTCTATTAGTGTAACAGGAGGCTGCTGTTTGATTGATCTTTTTCGTTCAAATTTTTAAGCAGGACAAAATACACACGAGATGACAATTACTGGGTGCTTCGTTCTTGAGAAATGGGTTGTGCAATTGCTGCAATCCTTTAGGTTGAGATAAGTATGCGTCACATGATGGTTTATTTTTCAGCTGCACGGAATGCAGATTTACCTAGTGGGTTATTTGGTTTGGAGTTTTTCACATTCTGCAATGACTAAGCTGATGGAATGATGCCTTGTGTGTATCACGAGACAAGGTGACAAGCACACGATATTGGTGATTGGCAAACGTCTGGATAATCAAATTGAGTTCTTAAAATAAAACATCTCTTATGCATGTCACCGTAGTGAACCAATCGTATCCATCCCCAACAAAAAAAAAAACAGAAAAAAAGAAATGTTCATGGTACAACAATCCTTTTTAATTAATTTTTGCTTGCATTCTGTTAAATTTGCTTGCATTCAAGATGAAGTTGCATGTGAGTTTTAGTTCAAAAATGTTTATATCTCGTTTCCAGGTTATATCTGCCGGGTTTCTAGGTTAATTTTTAACATCTTGCTCTTAATTAAATGTCCTTGACAAATGAGATATTGGAGTTAGAAAATAGAAAATATGAATGCTACAAAACATATGATATACAAACCAATAAGAATGTATTCATTCACAGAGAGCTCCAAATGAACACCATACTACAAAGCTAACAAAAGGGAAAAATGGATTGTTTATCCATCAAACAAAAATTGGCATTTCAGAAAGAGGACAGTTCTTACCCAAATCATCAAATATGACGTTGTCTATTGTTTGTTCGGCATCATTACGAGCAAGATTAGGACAAATGAACACAACTTTTAGCGCTTGAGATAGTGGAACTAAAGTAAAATGGAGTATGAGGGCACG